>JAAGEH010000125.1:29728462-29743266 GCA_011751065.1 Lasiurus cinereus | reverse complement strand
GCCCGGGCGGGGACGGGCGGGGCGGGCGGGGACGGGCGGGGCGGGCGGGGCGGGCGGCGCACTCACCATGGCCGGAGAGCCGCCCGCGCGCCCGCAGCCCCGAGTCACACGGCGCCGGCAACGCCCGTTGTCCTGGTGACGCCAGCCGGGCGCCCCGCCCCGTCCCCCGAGGTGGGCTCGGGAGGCCGCCATTGGCCGGCGGCGAGCACGTGACGCCACGGGGTGGTGCCCTTTGGACCGCCCTCCGCCCCCCGGGCCGGGCTCCGCCGGGGCGGGGCCTCTCCGCCGGCCTCGTTGCCACCTGGCGGGGCCGTCACCGCGCGGAGCACCGTGACGGCCCGCACCTGGCGGATGGATGCCCGGGCGGCGGGCGGCCCGGTCGTTATGGAATGAAAAAGAAGCACCAGAACATGAGTGTGCGCTTTATGTGAGAGACAGCCTGCACAGGTAAAACACGGGGTTAGGGAAGTCTAACAGGAGTGAAGAAGAACCACACCAGGCGGAACCCCCCACACCTGAGGTCACCACCGCTTATGTTCCAGTTTATCTGCTTCCCAGCTTCCAGCCAAATCCATTTTCTCTTACGTTGTTTTCTCTAAAACGGAGGCAAACCGCCCTAACCGGTCTGGCTCAGTGGCTAGAGCATTGGCCGCCTGCGGACTCCAAGGTCCCCGGTTGGATTCCGGTCAAGGGCATGTACCTTGGTTTCTAACTCTCTCTCCCTCTCCCTTACTCTCTGGGGGAAAAAAAAGTGAATAAAATACATTTTAAAAATGGAAGGAAATCATACGGACTTTTATAATCTACTTTTTCAATTAAAAATTGTCATTGCATGTCAACTCGTGGAATAGCATTGTGTGTGTACACTCTAATTTATTAAATAAATTCAAAATTTGTTTGATCTCTCTCTCCCTCTCTCTCTCTCTTGATGAGAACTTTAGATGTCCTCAAACCCAGCCTGTGACAAAAAGACCTAACCAACAACTGATCTGACATCTCTCCTTGAATGTTAGTAGGCATCTCAAACTTAATAATTAGACTTTTGATCCAAGTTTCCTACACACTTTCCAGTCCTCATCATCCCAGCAAATGTTCCCACTATCCCCTTGGCTGTTCGGGACAAAAACCTACGAGTCATCCTGGAGTCTCTCCTTTCCTCGCTCCTCACATCCAATCCATTAGCAAACATTCTTCAATAAATCCTGAATCTATCCATTTCTCACTGTCTCTACATGACCACCGTCATCTGTTGTGTACATGAGTCTCCATACCACCTGCCTTCTCTCCGGCAGTCTACACCACAGGAATGTTTCGGTGTCTTCTCATGGCGCTTAGGGAAAAGACCCAAACTCTTCCCATGGTCCACAAGGTCCTCTCTGATGGGGGCCTTGCCTACCGCGCTAACCTCATCTCCTGCCCTCCTCCCCTCGTTCACTCCACACTAGCCATGTTTTTCCACCTGAGGCTCCTCAAACATGTCAACACTTCCCCACTCTAGAGCCTCCGCAATAACTCTTTTTTTGAAATAGGGTTCCTCCAGAACTTCACACTGCCCACCCCTTGCCTTGATACAAGCCGGTTATCTTCTCAAATGTCATCTTCACAGAAGTGTTCACTGACCACTCAGACCATCCTGTGGATTGCAGGGTGTTTAGCAGCGTCATGGCTTTACCCACTGGAGGCCATCGGTATGCCTCCCCGTGTGAAAACTAAAATGTCTCCAGGCGTTCCCTTACAAATTTTACTGGAAAGACAAACTGGCCTCAGTTGAGAGTCACTGAGCAGAATTGTTGATTTGAGTATCTTTAGATTTACTGCAACAGAACCGAACGGTTTTCCAAAGGACCTGTGACAGCAGGGACATCTCTCTGCTAATTCCATGGCTCATGTTCCTGGGACAGCTTACAGTTATCAGGGAAAGCAATAAATATGGACCTCATTCTTTTTTTTTAATTTAATAACTCTTTATTGTTCAGGTTATTACAATTGTTCCTCTTTTTTCCCCCATATCCCCCCTCCACCTGGCTCCCACCTCACCTTCTGTCCTTTCTTCTCCCCCAGCCCACCCCCACTGTCCTCATCCGTAGGTGTATGAATTTTGTCCAGTCTCTCCCCACACCCTCCACACCCCTTTCCCCTGAGAACTGTCAATTCACTCCCTTTCTATGCCCCTGATTCTATTATATTCACCAGTTTATTCTGTTCATCAGATTTTTAATTCAACTTGGTTTTTAGATTCACTTGTTGATAGATAAGTATTTGTTGTTCATAATTTTTATCTTTACTTTTTTTCTTCTTCCTCTTCTTAAAGAATACCTTTCAGCATTTTATATAATACTGGTTTGGTGTTAATGAACTCCTTTACTTTTTTCTTATCTGTGAAGCTCTTTATCTGCCCTTCAATTCTGAATGATAGCTTTGCTGGGTAATCTTGGTTGTAGGTTCTTGCTATTCATCACTTTGAATATTTCTTACCACTCCCATCTGGCCTGCATAGATTCTGTTGAGAAATCAGCTGACAATCATATGGGTGCTCCCTTGTAGGTAATTAACTTTTTCTCTTGCTATTTTGAATATTCTCTCACTTTGTCTTTTGCTCTTGAAATTTTATTTTATTTTATTTTATTTTATTTTATTTTAATTCATTTTTTTTGCTCTTGGCATTTTAATTATGATGTGTCTTGCTGTGGTCCTCTTTGGATTCCTTCTGTTTTGGGTTCTGTGTGCTTCCTGGACTTGTAAGTCTATTTCTTTCACCAGGTGGGGGAAGTTTTCAGTCATTATTTCTTCAAGTAGGTTTTCAGTATCTTTCTCTCTTCTTCTGGCACCCCCATAATTCTGATATTGGTACGCTTGAGGTTGTGCCAGAGGCTCCTCACACTATCTTCATATTTTTGGATTCTTTTTTTGCTTTTCCAGTTGAGTGTTTTCTGCTTCTTTGTATTTCAAATGTTTGACTTGATTCTTGTGTTCCTCTAGTCTGCTATTATCTCTGTATAATATTTTTTATTTCAGTCAGTTTATGTTTAATTTGAGTTGGTCCTTTTTCATATCCTTGAGAATCTCACTAAATTTATTGGCCTTTTCTAGAAAATTCTTAAAAAACTTTATAACTATGGTTTTGAACTCTATATCCAGTGGTTTGCTTCCCTCCATTTCTTTCATTTGTGATTTGTTTCTTTGTTTCCACATTTTCACTGTTTCCCCGAGTTGGTAGAATAGCTTTGTGTGGTAAATGTCCTATAGTGCCCAGTGGCTCAGCCTCCCCAGTTACCTGAGGTGGGTAGTCTTGGTGCACCCACTTGTGGACTGTGTGCACAGCCTTGTTGTAGTTAAGTTTTGATTGTTGTTGGTATCACTGGGAGGAATTGACCTCCAGGCCAATTGGTTGTGAGTGTCAGCTGTGTCTACACTAGGAGACCTTCTGTGTTGGACACATCCTTATGAGACAAGACTTGCAAAATTGCAAAAGCCTCTGTGCTCAGTTTGGATGGGGCAGTCTCAGGGCGGAGCAGACAGCCTTGACTTCCTGTCAGCCCTGCCCTATGAGGCCTCTGGGTCTCAGTGTCCCTTGGTAATTGCTGTAAGCACCTCTGAGAGAAAGCTGCCTTCAAGTTTCGAGTTCTGCCCACTACCAGACAGTCCAGTTTCTCTCCAAATGAGTCTGGGTCCCTAGAAACGCACCCAGAACTGGAGTTCAGCGCAGTCAGAAGCTTCTGTTTCCCTCCCACTTGAGAAATCCAGCTGAGCACTCAGCTTCTGGTTCACTCAGCCATCGTCCTCTCTGCTTGCGCATCTCTGTACCTCAGCCTTTTACAGCTCCTCTGAGTCTCAATGTGCTTTCCTCTTTCCTTCTGAATTTCCACTCAGCCAGTGTTCCTGTGGTTCTGGATGGTGTCCGGTTTAGTTGAAGTTTTAGTTGAAGATTTGATATTGTTGTGCAAGGCAGCCATTTAGATGTTTACCTATGCCACCATCTTGGTTTATTGGACCTCATTCTTAAATACTGTGGTCATGCATTTCACCTGTCTGGTGGTTCCCTAAGGGACCAGCACAGAGATTAACTTTTATTTTGCCCCTGTCAGATTGAAGTGGCTTCCTGGTGGCCTTTGATGAAAGCGTTTAAGGATATATGCTACCCATTGCTGTCTGGGGCAAGGAATGGAGGGTGAGCCACACAGGCAGAGCCAAAAGCCTGCATGTGATGAGGAAGATTCTTGGGGGAATAAGAGCTGAGAAGGGCTCCCGAGCACAGTGGGGAATCTGATGTATGAAATGCATGCCCACGGGCAGACACGGGCTCAGAAAAGACCTGAGAGGATCTGAGATTTACACCTCGGCTGATATTTGGATTCCACAATAAACAGGAGGTGCAGGCTGAGGCAGAGTTGTAAAGTCAGTTTGGCTCAGCATTGAAGGAGTATCCTAGCTCAGAGCCAGTATGCAAAGACTATAGGAGTTTCTTTTTCTGTTTTTGTCTCCAGGCATTTAAGAAAATATCTTCCCATCACTAGTTGATTGTTGAGATAACAAAACAGAGACTTTGGTGACCATACATGACAATCTTTGCAAAAGCAGTTTGGAAAAGTCACTAAATGCTTGGAACTGCAGCCCTCAAGAATCAACAACAGCCGAAACCGGTTTGGTTCAGTGGATAGAGTGTCGGCCTACAGATTGAAGGGTCCGGGTTCAATTCCCGTCGGGGGCATGTATCTTGGTTGTGGGCACGTCCCCCATTGGGAGGCGTGCAGGAGGCCACTGATTGATGTGTCTCTCACTGATGTTTCTAACTCTCTATTCCTTTCCCTTCCTCTTGGTAAAAAATCAATAAAATACATATTTTTTTAAAAAAAATCAACAACAGAGAGCCCTGTGGAGTGAAAGGGAATCATTAGATGTAGAAATTAGTTAGCTCCATCATCCCAAAACACCCTACGCCTACCCGCTAGCAGCTACTATTTTTCATCCCTATAGTTTTGTCTTTTTAAGAACATCATATAAATGGAATCATAAGATACATAGACTTTTGGATCTTTCATTTAGTAAAGTGCAATTGAGATTCATCCATGTTGTGATGTGAAACAACAGTTCTTCCCTTTTTGTTGCTGAGTTGTATTCTGTTGTATGGACATAACCACCTTTTGCCTATCTAGTCATCTGTTGTTGAACATCTATCTGGGTTGTTTCCAGTTTGGGGAAATTTTGAATAAAGTTGCTATTGGCAGTCACATACAGATTTGTATATGAACATTGATTTTAAACTCATTTGGATAGATAACCAGGACTGGGGTTTCTGGGTTACAGGGACAAACCATTCAATATCTCATCATTAAGCATGATGCTAGCCATATGTTTTTTGTAGGTGCCTTTATTAAGGTAAGGAACTTGCCTTTTATTCCTAATTTCCTGGGACTTTTTCTCCCTTGCTGTTGTGCCTTGTTTTACTGAATATACAGAGTGGGCAAAAGTAGATTTACAGTTATAATACACAAAATATAGTAATTAGTAAATAATAATAACACAAGAATAAACTCTGTGTTTCATGTACTTACAACTGTAGGCCTACTTTTTCCCACCCCTGTCTATTAAATTTTGTCCACTGCTTTTTCAGAGTTCTCTGGTACTTGCTTTGCCTGTTCTGCTCCACAGTATTTTGTTTCACTAAAACATAGATAGTCAAAAGTAGACCTACTTCATCTTGGTCACCTTCATAAGTACTCAGTCTAATCTCAACGGACACTTCTGCCCTAGCTGGTTTGGCCAGTGGACAGAGCGCCAGTCCACAGATTGCAGGCTCCGGCCTTGGTCAGGCATGTGTGCAAAAGGAAGGCAATCAATTGATGTGTCTCTCTCTCTCCTTTATGGATTATTCTCCTGCTGCCGGAAGAACACCTTTGGTACTTATTTCAATGTGGGTATGCTGATGTTCTGTAATTTTTTTGAACATAAAAGTTCCTTATTCTTTCACAAAGAATATTTTACTTAGCATAGAGTTCTATGTTGGCAGTCATTTTCGCTCTGTAATTTAAACATATTATTTTTTCTTTGGATTTTCATTCTTTCTATCTGTAGGTTTTGTTCTTTCTCCTTTGAGGGTAATCTCTCTTTTTCTCTTTAGCACTTTAAGTGTGTTTGGGGGAGAGGGGAGTTTTAGCAGTTTTACCATGATGGCTTAAATATGGCTTTGTTTGAAATTATCCTTCTTGTCTTTGTATGTCTTCTACTATTTATGGCTTGATATATTTTATCAATTGAGAAAAACTCTCAGGCATAATCTTCAAACTTTTTCTGTCCCGTTCTTACTCTCCTTCCCTTCTAGCACTTAAACTACCAACTGTTTGATCTTCACACATTCTCTATGTGTGTAATTTTCCTTTTTTAATTTATACCAGAGGCCTGGTGCATGAAATTTGTGCACAGGGGTGTGTGTCCCTCAACCCAGCCTACACCCTCTCCAGTCTGGGACACCTCTCACAATCCAGGACTGCTGGCTCCAAACTGCTCACCTGCCTGCCAGCCTGATCACCCCCTAACCACTCCCCTGCCAGCCTGATTGGTGCCTAACTGTTCCCCTTCCAGCATGTTTGCCCCCAACTGCCCTCCCCTGCAGGCCTGGGTCCCCTCTAACTGCCCTCCCCTGCAGGCTTGATCATCCCCAACCGACCTCCCTTTCAGGCCTGGTTCCTCCCAACTGCCCTCCCCTGCTGGCCTGATTGCCCACAACTGTCCTCCTTTGCAGGTCTGGTCCATCCCAACTGCCCTCACCTGCAGGCCATCTTGTGGTGGCCATCTTGTGTCCACATAGGCACAATATCTTTGACCACAAAGGGGCAGCCATCTTGTATGTTGGAATGATGGTCAATCTGCATACTACTCTTTTATTAGATGGGATAGAGGCCTGGTGCATAGGTGGGGGCCAGCCAGCTGGTTTGCCCTAAAGGGTGTACTGGATCAGGGTGGGGGTTTCCTTGGGGCATGGGGAGGCCTGGGCAGGGGGCCTGTGGTGGTTTGCAGGCCTGCCATGCCCCCCAGAAACCCAAGTGGAGGCCCTGGTATCTGGGATTTATTTATCTTCTACAATTGAAACTTTGTAGCCTGGAATAGGAGCCAAGCCTTCTGCCTGCTCCATAGTGGCAACCATTTCTGTTGAGATTTATTTCTCTTCTATAATTGAAACTTTGTAGCCTTAAATGGAGGCCAAGGTAGGCTAGGGCTGCAGAAGGTTGGCTTCCTGTTCTCTCCAGCTCTGTGGCTGCCGCCATTTTTGTTGGGATTTATTTATCTTCTATAACTGAAATACAAAGAAGCAGAAAACACTCAACTGGAAAAGAAAAAAGAATCCAAAAATGTGAAGATAGTGTAAGGAGCCTCTGGGACAACTTCAGGCATACCAACATCAGAATTATGGAGGTGCCAGAAGAAGAGAGAGAGCAAGATACTGAAAACCTATTTAAAGAAATAATGACAGAAAGCTTTTCTGCCTGGTGAAAAAAAATAGACTTAGAAGTCTAGGAAACGCAGAGAACTCCAAACAAAAGGAATCCAAAGAGGACCATATCAAGACACATCATAATTAAAATACCAAGAGCAAAAGATAAATAGAGGATACTAAAAGCAGCAAGAGAAAAAGTTAGTTACCTACAAGGAAGCATCCATATGATTGTCAGCTGACTTCTCAACAGAAACTATGCAGGCCAGATGGGAGTGGTAAGAAATATTCAAAGTGATGAATAGCAAGAACCTACAACCAAGATTACTCTATCCAGCAAAGCTATCATGCAGAATTGAAGGTCAGATAAAGAGCTTCACAGATTAAAAAAAAAAAAAAGCTAAAGAGTTCATCACCATCAAACCAGTATTATATGAAATGCTGAAAGGTACTCTTCTTTAAGAAAGGCACACATTGTGCATTTTTGTGGGAAGAAGAAGAAAGCTGAAACCAGCTTGGCTCAATGGATAGAGCATTGGCCTGTGGACTGAAGAGTCCCGGGTTCAATTCCGGTCAGGGGTATGTACCTTAGTTGCGGGCACATTCCCAGTAGGGGGCGTGCAGGAGGCAGCTGATCAATATTTCTCTCTCACTGATGTTTCTAATTCTCTCCCTCTTTCTTCCTCTCCGTAAAAAATCAATAAAAACATATTTTTTTAAAAAATCAATAAAATATATTTAAAAAAGAAGAGGGAGAATAAAAAGAGGTAAAGATAAAAATTAGGAACAACAAATCCATGTCCAACAATGAATCTAAAAATCAAGTGAATAAAAATTCTGATGAACAGAATAAACTGGTGAATATAATAGAATCAGGAGCACAGAAAGGGAGTGGACTGATAATTCTCAGGGGGAAAGGGTTGTGGGGAGTACAGGAAGAGACTGGACAAAAATCATACACCTATGGATGAAGACAGTGAGGGGAGGGGGTAAGGGCAGAGGGTGGGATAGGACCGGGTGGAAGGAAACTATGGGGGGGAAATGAGGAACAATTGTAATTATCTGAACAATAAAGATTAAATTTAAAAAGGGTTTGGCTTTTATATAACATCTTGATTTTTTTATAAGGTGAATGAATTCATTTTGATTTCTATAGTTAAAAATTTGAGAAAGAAGTAGAATTAATTATACTGGTGAAAAGGGCATTTTGGAGTATAAACAGAAGACGTTTGGATAAGAGCATCATTTTTGCTCGGCAACTTCTTTAGCATTTGGCGGTTATTTTTAACATATTGTGTCTATAGTAGCTTTTCCTCGGCAGCGTTTCAAAAGATCCTACTGCTCCATTTCTCTTCAATAGTTTGGTCCATATCACCACCTAATCAATCCATGCAGTGCCCTCTGTTCACTGGTAGCGGAATAGTTTGCTCCAAATACTGAGTCATTTTTTCCATCATTTTTCCCCCTTTTGCTTCTGTAGGCACACATTGTGCATTTTTGTGGGACCTTGAGAAGCTGAAGTTGAGAATTTGTTTATTTTTTCATGTGAATGAAGATAAAGTTCCTTAAAAACCAAGTCCAAATAGCTACAGAGCAATCCTTTTATTTGCTCATTGACTCTTACACAGACTATTTGGCAGGGCCCTCTTAAAAGGCAGCAGACAGGAAAATATGCTGTCTTATAATATAATGAAAAACAGTGGGCTTCTAATTATTCTCCCAAGGCTATTTCCATGCTTTTCAATAAATTAGAGCAAGCTTGGCCACCTTTTTATGGGTTGCATAAAAAGTAAACAGGCACTGGGGCAGCAGATGGCGTGCCTAGCAATCCAAGATGCAGATAATGCAAGTCTTCCCAGAGAAGGGACAGCCTGCCACAGGGTTTAATTGGGCATTCATTCAATGTCTGGGTGTGGGGGCTCCTCGGGGGCTCTATTCCTATATAGAACCTCCCATGTGCTGTGGCTGCTCTCTCTGAACTCCAACACAGCTCTAGACTCCACTAGTCAACCTTCTCGACTTGAATGTTCCTTGAGACTGCTTCTCAACTTCTTGTTTGCTCATCAGTTGTTTGTTGAATGAATGAATGAATGAATGAATGAATGAATGAAAGCTAAGCAAGCTGTTCACGGTCACACTACCACCACATGGCAGAACCCACTTGTTACTCTATTCAGCACTCTGATACTCACTGCAGGAAATAGAGGAGAAACACAAAATCTCTCTCTCCCTTTTTCCCATTATCGATCTGAGTTCAAGTCAATTTTAGTTAAGGGCCTGGAAAATTGTCATGTGTATATTCCTATAGAAGTGTATATATTGGTATTTATAGATGACTTAACCTAATTGTTGATTTGCTATCCCAGGGATGAGTGGTTTTACCTTCTAAGACATAATATTAAAAAGAGAAAATATTTGCACATGGCTTGATATATGTCTTCAGACAGTGAACTAAGGCTCCAAGTGAATAAAAAAGTATATTTAAAATATATGAGTTGGGATGTTGAACAAAGAGGACACATGGATTGTGATCAAAGCACAAGTATCTAGTTCTTTTGAAAATTATTTAATGGGGTTAATCATCCCTATCCTTCAACTCCCAGTCGGCCCATGTTTTTTTCCACTTTAAGGTGTGGTCCTACTACCACTTAAATGTACAAATACAATTTGTTTCCTGAAATTGGCACTGGACACTTAACTTTTGAAATACACAACTTCTCTTGGCATGAAGTCGTCTCCTCCCCACCTGTTTGGGCTCTCTCATCCCCTGTGGAAACATCTTTGTTTTGGGATCTCTTACAGCTCTTTGCTCAGTCCTTGGGCAGTTTCCATAACACACTGTTCTCTTCCTGCTGAAGTCTCTTTGCCTTTCCAGATGGCCTTGTATGGCAGGTCTAAGCAACCCCAGAATAACTCTCTTTCCAGCAGGATCCACGTTTGTCCCATGCGCTGACAAATGTTGGGAGCACGGGGCTGGAGACTCCAGCCTGGCCAACAGGAGACATTCTAAACACAGAAGAATGAGGAAAGGGGCCATTGGACCAAACAGAATAATGGAAGTGTCCTTAGAAGTTATCTCTTTGTTGCTGGGCTTTACTGAACAAGAAATGAAGGGTAAAATAATGATGAATCCAACAAGAGGTTGATGATAGACCAAGAGTAGAATCCAGTTTTCTCATGGCCAAGTATATTGGGCCTTTCTATCACACTACTCAAACTAATTTTTTTTTTTAATTCTCACCCAAGTATATTCTTCCATAGATTTTTTTGAGAGAGTGGAAAGGAGAGAGAGAGGGAAACATTGATGTGAGAGAGAGATACATCAATTGTTTGCCTCCCTCGCATGCCCCAACAGGGCTGGGGATCAAGCCTACAACCAAGGTATGTGTCCTTGACCAGAATCAAACCTGGGACCCTTCAATCTGCAGGCTGACGCTCAATCCACTAGGCCAAACCAGCTAGGGCTCAAAATAAAATTATTTTCTATCTTGTTTTATTTTACTTTTTAATATATATTTTATTGATTTTTTTACAGAGAGGAAGGGAGAGCGATAGAGAGTTAGAAACATCGATGAGAGAGAAACATCGATCAGCTGCCTCTTGCACATCCCCTACTGGGGATGTGCCTGCAACCAAGGTACATGTCCTGGACCAGAATCAAACCTGGGACCTTTCAGTCTGCAGGCCGACGCTCAATCCACTGAGCCAAACCAGCTAGGGCTCAAAGTAAAATTAAAAACATCTATGCCTTGTTAAAGTTCAGTAAAAATCAAAATCAACAAATGGGCCAAGATGAGCTCTCTCAAGAGAGAATCTTCATGTTAGTCATGACGGAAGGCAGGAGTTGGCTTATATCTCCTGCTGCTGTAAATGAGCCTGCCCTTTCCTGGCCACCTACTGCTCTGTGTCACATACTGAGATAGAAGCGAGATACAAAACAGGACACAGCCCTTGCCCTCAAGCGGCTTACAGAGCAATGCAATGTGTTACGTACCCTGCATGTAGAAATTATTACGGACAGCGTTTTACCTGCAGAAAGTTTTCTGACTCACAAAGTAATTCCAATACCAAAAACGCTGTATGTTAGGCAGCACGATCCCCTCCGTTTCATAGGTAAAGAAACGGAGGCCCAGAGTTGTAAAGTGTTCATGTGTTCACGGTTCCGTGGACATTACGTTGCAAAAACCAGATGTGAACTCAGTTCTTCACCCCTTTGCAGAGCTGTCCCTCTCGGTGGCATTTGCACCTCCATAAGGATCCACGTCTTCAGGGAAAGCTATAGGATTCAAACTGGAGATGAGATATTTGAGAGATGGGAGCACTGGGGTCCTGCCAGGGTCCCCCGAAAAAACAAGCACAGAAGCAACCCGTGGATAACACCCACCTGGAAATAAGTCGTATCCTGGGGGGTAGACCTGCAGCCCCAGTCCTTGGCTGCCCTGAACCGCCTTCCTGCCAAGTCCAAAGCCTGTCTTTCTTTCTTTGTGGCCAGGACTTCTGAATTGCTTTTTGAGGGCTCATTCCTCCTTTTCATTAGATTAGGTGCAAACACTCTGGGTAAACAAAAGTTCCTTACCATTGGCAGGCCGCTGCTAACTCCTACACCCTGGATGGTTTTCTTTTAGTTAATAATTCAATTGCAAAAAGGGAGAGGGCCCTGGCAGGGGCTTGGCTCCAGCTGCAAATCAACTGCAGACCCCAGAGGAACTTGAAAGAACTACCAGCGCCCACAATGGCTCTTCAGTGCAGCCTATGTTTACTCAGGATCCAGCCCACAGCCTCCACAGCCCCGAAGGCAGCCTGCAAGTAAATGCTACATTGTGCAGTGATTTTTCAGCTATGTGGCCTCAGGCTGGTGGCAGATGATTTGTGAGACGGCTCCAGATCCATCAGGTTTGAAATCCTACATTAGCTGGTATATATTGCTTTTGAGGCTCATTTATTCCTCCTTCCATTCATCGCAGCTTACTGTGTGTGTGTGTGCTAGGCACTGTACTAGCTACCAGGGACAGAAAAGCACAAAAGGACATGGTCACTGCCCTAAAGAGAAGATGCTAGAAGAGAGGCCTGTGACGCCACTAGGCAAGTTTCTTATTTTATTTTTTTTAAATATATTTTATTGATTTTTTACAGAGAGAAAGAGAGGAATAGAGAGTTAGAAACTTCAATGAGAGAGAGACATTGATCAGCCGCCTCCCGCACGCCCCCCACTGGGGATGTGCCCGCAACCAAAGTATGTGCCCTTGACCGGAAACGAACCTGGGACCCTTCAGTCTGCACCAGAAACGAACCTGGGACCCTTCAGTCTGCAGGCCCAAGCTCTATTCACTGAGCCAAACCAGTTTCAGCTAGTTCCTTATTTTACTGAGAGCAATTCCATGATCCTTGACATACTCTCTCCTTGGGGTCTTTTGATGAGTTAAGCCAACAGATCAGGGTTTAATTTTTTATTAAAACATCAAACATAGGTTGAGAACTTACTATGAACCAGGAACTTCTCAAGACTCCAGAGAGAAAAAACATAGAACTAAGTCAGAATCTCTGTCAATGACCTTCAGACTAGAGGGAGAGTCAGATCTGTAGAGCAATAGTTCCTAAGATACCTGCTTAGGGTACAGTGAAAGCACAAAAGGCAGAGTGGAGAGATTGGACTAAATCATAAAAAAGGCCTCACAGAGAAGACGGTGCTAATATTGAGGCAAGAAAGATGAGCACGTGTTCAGCCAGATGGATTCTGGCAGTGGTCGGCAAACCGCAGCACACAAGCCACATACGGCTCTTTGGCCCCTTGAGTGTGGCTCTTCCACAAAATACTACGGCCTGGGCGAGTCTATTTTGAAGAAATGACATTAGAAGAAGTTTAAGTTTAAAAAATGTGGCTCTCAAAAGAAATTTCAATCGTTGGACTGTTGATATTTGGCTCTGAGGACTGATGAGTTTGCTGACCACTGGACTCTGGGAAGTGGAGTGTCTGCCATACCATGGAAAATACCTCCCTCGTTCACTTACCAGACATTTATTGAGGACCTATGATGTGCCAGGCACTAAATAGTGGCTGAGGTAGACACTGGTGCTACGGTGATTGTAAGACCCTGCTCCTACCCCCATAGGAAGGGACAGACGCATAAATAAATGATCATAATGTGCTGCCCTAAGCTACATAGTCACACGGTGTTCAAGAGGTTACTTATGGTTGTTTCTCACCCCTGGATATAGAATGAATGTCAGCATAAGAGTCTGCCTTTCTAGAATTTAAATCTAATTCAATGGAAAGAAATGCTTACAGGGTATCCAAATAGGCAGCATGCTGGGAAGGTAAGATAGAGACTTTGACATCATATACAGGTGGGTTTGAATCCCACTTTGGCCATACAAGCTGTGTGACCTTGGGCAATTTGCGGAACCTATACAGAAAAAAAGTGCCATTTCTTGAGACCCGGCAGTTGGGGTTTCCTAATCAGAGGGGGGTGCTAAACGGAGTTTTGGGGGTAAAATGGGAATTTTGGGGGTGAAATGGGCAAGGATAAGTAATTTTAAAATATATTTTATTGATTTTTTTACAGAGAGGAAATAAGAGGGAGAGAGAAACATTGATCAGTTGCCTCTTGTATATCCCCTACTGGGGATGTGCCTGCACCCAAGGTACATGCCCTTGACCGGAATTAAACCTGGGACCCTTCAGTCCATAGGCTGACGCTCTAGCCACTGAGCCAAACCAGTTAGGGCAGGTTTAGGTGATTTTTAAAAATTAAGGGGGCCATGGAAAAAACAGAGCTTACAGAGCTGCAAAAAGGTCCGTTTCCAGAAGACCAGAGAGCTGGGAGCAGCAGAAGTCACATGTCCATAAGATAAGGGAGCTGGGAGTAGCAAAAGGTACACATTTGCAGAATAAAGGGAAGGAGGAAGAAAGCCCAGAGGGAAGAAGAGAACAAGGAGGGAGGAGAGCCTTTGAGGTCGACCTCTGAGCTCAGGAGTTGCTATAGTGACCAAATCAGAAGGGGAGGTGACCAATCAGGGGGGATATCAAGGCACAAAGATCTGCAGCCTTTATAAACCATAGGAAAAAGGGGCTCAGTGGGGCTCTTCCCCCCACCCCCAGTGGGAGTATGTACTTGTTCTTCAATAAATTTCCACCTTTACTATACAAAAAAAAAAAAGTGCCATTTCTCATCTGCAAGCTGACTATAGAGTTGTAAGGATTACAAATACAAATATAGATTTAAGGCTCCTTGTTATCATAGGTGATCAATAAAAGGTAATTACTTCTTAGTAGACATATAACATTGTGAAGTAAATTTCCAGTTCCAAAGTAAAATATTAAGTTTATTTAGGACCATCACTATCCATTACTTCCCTGTTAAATAACTATGATCAA
>JAAGEH010000125.1:29493572-29728452 GCA_011751065.1 Lasiurus cinereus | reverse complement strand
TGTGTGTGTGTGTGTGTGTGTGTGTGTGTGTGTTTTCTGAGTAAAAGGGCTCCAGTTCCCCTCCATCCTGAGGAATTATTCAAACACGACAATCACATCCTCCCCCGGGAACCAGAGTTCACCGGGTCTTCTTATTACTGCAAAGCCCATATTGCCTAGCCCCCAGCTGGTCCCTCTGTTGCCAAGTGCAACCCTGCATGGCCCTGCGTGGCATGCAAAGTCCTCCTCCCTTAGGCGCTGAGCGGATGTGGCTATTAACTGCCATTGGCCTCACCTCTTCAGGGTTGGGTGCCCTGTATTCAGGCACCCTCACAACCCAGGGGAGAGAAAAGAAGAAAATCTGAGGATTCCAGGAGACGCAGCATGGGAAAAGTAGACAGAGGCGCAGCTCCCGGGGTGAGTCAGTCAGCAGCTCTTGCAGCTGCCTTCTGGCCCCGCCCCTCCATCCTCAGCAATGACCAGGCTTTCAAAGGTCCCCTGCAACCCGGACACAGAAGTCCCATCCCTTAGTCACAGCTGGCTGTTGGAGAGAAGCATCGAAGTAAGTTCATGTATGCTCATGTGCGAATGATTGTCAGGCCTCACCGCATTCAACACTCTATACTCTTGTATTTTTTAAAACAAATTCTTTTTTACAAAGGAATGAATCATTAGCATGGGCCTTGTAGTTGACATTTGGGGAGGAAGAAGGAGAGGAGATAGCTTTCTGTACACTTCAAAAATTATGTGAGCTGAGTCGAGACCGGTTTGGCTCAGTGGATAAAGCATTGGCCTTCGAACTGAAAGATCCCAGGTTTGATTCTGGTCAAGGGCATGTACCTTGGTTGCGAGCAGATCCCCAGTAGGGGGCGTGCAAGAGGCAGCTGATAGCGGAGACCGATTTGGCTCAGTGGATAGAGCGTCAGCTTGAGGACTGAGAGGTCCCGGTTAGATTCCGGTTGGGGGCATGTACCTTGCTTGTGGGCACATCTCCACTGTGGGGCGTGCAGGAGGCGGCTGATCGATGTCTCTCTCTCTCTCATTGATGTTTCTGACTTTCTATCTCTCTCCCCTCCTCTCTGTAAAAAATCAATAAAATGTATTTTTAAAAAAATTATGTGAGCTGAAAGAGACACCTGCAGTAAATCAGATGTGGGTTCAAATCTCCCTTCTTACCTTAAAAAGGAAGTAGATAGTTTTCCAATGCCTGTGTCCTCGATCATTCTCAGGTGGACAATCATCTGCTCCTTTGAGCACCAATCACTGGTCCGGTCTGTCTTATTTAAGTGGGAGCACTTTTAGGGGGGATTTGCAGCCCCACCGGGTCTAGCACTGGGGCAGGCACGCCGTGGGCACTCAGCAGATATTGGTATAAACCGTTGCTTGCCACCGGCGTCCCAGTTATAACAGCGCCGATCACGAGCGCTCTACCTAGGAAGAGCGCATCCCTTCGCCCAGCGGTGCTGATGCGGGCGTCGGGGCGGGTGAGATGGAAGATGGAGTCCATTCCCTGCAGGGGCCCCTGCGGCAGCGTTCGGCAGGACACTGGTTTGGAATGGAGTTTCCCAGCCCCGCCAGAAAGAACCGAACTTCGCCCCCCCCCCCTGGTGTGGGATGTGGCGTGAAGGTGCCAGCCCCACCTGCGCTCCCGGTGTTGGGGGGATGGAGGGAGGGGCGGGGAGGAGAGAATGTTTCCCGGTACCTGGGAAGGTCAGAGAGAAGGAAGCGTCCCGAGGATGCCCCTATGGGAGCGACTCTCCAGCTCTGCTTTCAGGGAAGAGTCCCGCTATTCCGTGCGTCCCGCTCCTTAGAGCGAGGCTGGCAAGTCTGATCCTCCTCTCTGCTACCAGCCCCCCTCCCCTGCGGGGCGCCGGCGGCGGAGTCAGCGGCAGCGGCGGGAGCGAGGCACCCCTTTCCTCACGGTCCTCCTGGGGAGGAGCTCGGCCTCTGGGACTGCGTCACCCTCCCGTCGAGGGTCCCCCGGGCCGGCCAGGGTCCGCCCTGCCGGGCGACTCTGCTCTCCGCGCCCGCCCGCGCCCTCCGCCCCGGCGGCGGCGCCCTGGGAGCTGGCGGCCCGGCGCAGCCCCTTTTGGCATCGAGGCCTCCAGGTGCCCGGCACGGAGGCGGAGCCGGGCTACCGCCGCCTCCCCGGCGCCATGGACAGGACCCCCGGGAGCTCGTGGCCCCAGCCCTGAGGCTCCCGGGCCGCCCGCGCTCCTCCCTCTCGGCGCGCCGGGCGCGAAGCCGGAGACGCGCGAGCCGAGCGCAGCGCGCAGAGCCCAGCGGCGCCCGCTCGCCGGGCGGTGGCCCAGGCACCCCGAGCCCAGGCAGCCGGCGCCCGCCCGCCCCTGGACTTTGCCCAGAAAGACCATGGCCGCCCAGGCCCCCGGCCCCCGCGCCCGGCTCTGGACGGCGGCGCTGCTGCTGCTCGGCCTGCCGCGCCTCTCCGTGAGCGCGGACGGTGAGTGTCCGCGAGGCGGGGGCCCGGGGTGGCGCGTGGGGTTTGGGAAAGCGAAGCTCGCTGGGGTGTCCCTCCGGCCGAGCCCGGAAAACCGTCCGCCTGGGGGAGAGCGAGGGCAGCGGCGGTCCTGCGCCCCTGCATCCGCTCCCGGCGGCCGCCCGAACGCCCCTCTCTAACCCCCCATCCTTCCGCGGCACAGCGCGGAGTGCGGGCATCGTCCCGCCGGGAGCTTTCCCACCATCTCCGGGAAAGGTCTTCCACGCGAAATGCCGCGCGTTAGAGGCAGTGCCCTGGACCCTCCTCTGCAGGGAGGTGGTTTCCCACGTGGATTCAACGCGCTGCTGGCGGCCAGGCCCGTGGTGGTGGCGGCGGCGGCTGGATCCCGGGAAGACCTGCAAGAGGAGTGGGCAGCAGCGAGGCACCGGGGAGAGAAGAGTGCCCTGGGGCAGCGGGAAGGGCACGAGCCAAGTCCCCGTGCGGCGAGAGGCAGGGGAAACGGGGGAAACGATGGAGTGGCCGGACCCAAGCCGCGCCGTGAGGATGGCGTGGAACGGGAGGCTCCATAGAAGGACGGACCAGATTCCTGCAGGTCCTGAAACGGGCCCCCCTTTTCTTGTTTGTTGTCTGTCTTCTGAACTGAAGGCAGCTTTCAGGAGTTCCCTTAAATCAGCAGCATCGCAGCCTTATTAGCAGTTCGGCTTCAAAAGCGAGTTCAACTGTATTTTCATTTTGGAACAAAACCCCATTGATCGGGTGCAGGAGGATGCAAACCCGCATGAAGGGTTCCTAGCCATCCCAAGCTGGAGACAAAGCGGGCGGGTGCGGGAGGGGAATCCTTGGCTTATTTCGGTTGTGTTGTACATGTGGCGATGTCCTCGGTGCTCGGCAAACAGTGATCGGTGAAACTAGGTGGCAAAAAGAAGCCGGGCGTTTAGGGCAGAGGAGAGCCAGGAAAACCCCCGGTATTTTGGTAGAGCTTTTGGGTGCTCTTGGTCCCAAGAGCTAACTTGACGAACTCTTTGCTCATCATTGAGAAGGAATGTCTTTTTCCTCCATGTCCACAGAGAAAGGGTTCGGAAACATTTTTAACTTCAAAGGCTTCTATTGATCACTGTCCATTTTAAATTGAGATGTAATTCGTGTAAAACTTACCATTTTAAAAGGTACACTCCAGTGGTTTTTAGTATATTATGCGGTACAGCCATCACCACTACTTCCTAAAAATTAATTTCATTTAAAAAATCCCATGTCTATTAAGCAGTCGATCCTTTAATTCTTGTATTTTTCCTTTTGCCTGACACTGAGTCGTGAAAATTAAGCTGATTTTAAAGAACCCAAGTGGAATAAATTGGAGCTAATGTTAACTCTTGAACAATGTGTACTATTGTACCACCTTTAATTTCTTTTAAAGAAATATTTCTGCCATCTATAAGGCTTTAGAGTTTCACTCTATTATCACTGTTTAAGTGCAATGTTAGCTGGATATGGATCAGTATTTTGTGTCTATCTGGCTGGATGTGAGTCACGGAAAATGGAAGGCAGAAATCTCACTGGACAAGGAGACAGTCAAAACAGGATCCAAGCACGCTTCTGTGTCACCACTGGCCAGAAATGCCTGTGTCTCTCTTCCATCTTTCCTTCTCCCCTCTTCCCTAGTGGAAGGTTACAGGTACCCTTGCTTTCAAGAAACTCCATTTGCTGAGCTCCAACTTTTATAGTAGAGCCATTGAAGAATTATAACCCATATTATGAAAGGATTCTATTCTTTACTAAATATATGCCTAACGACTACCACTTTCCACATTTAATTTGTGTTCAACGGTAATGAAAGGAGGACGAAGAAATGTTCTTCTAAACTGTGATGCATTACAGACATTCGAAGAGAGAACTGGGCTTATCAAAAACTCCATGGACTTATTAATAAGTCAATGAGATAAATTCAAATGAAAAATATTTAATTTGTATATACATCTGATACATAAAGGAGACCTACCACTATACTTTTAAAATACTTTTGAAACTGAAAAATCTTCATATGAACTGAGTGCAAATGACTATATTTGGGTAATGATTACAGAAAAAGATTCATAATGCAACAGGTAATTTATTGAGTATCTACTATATGCTAAGTACTGTCCTTGCTGTTGAGGATAGAATGGTGAGGAGAAACAGGTTCTTACTATGAGGGAACATCAAATCCAATGGTACTTTGAGAGAGGCATTAAGCAAATAATTATATGAATGAAATGTGACATTGCAATTTTTAAAAGGCTTTTAAGTATAATATTACCAAAACTGTACTAACATAATGATATCACAAAAGTTGTAGGAAATATTAAAAACCTGCAAATAATAGGATTACTTCTATTATATTCTAGAATATCGCCCCCCCCCCCCCCGCTTGGGGCTCTATTTTTGTTCTTCAGTTTATGTTGCTCATTATACTCCACAAGTGAGTGAGAGCATATGATATTTATCTTTCTCCGATTTGCTTATTTTGCTTAGCATGATGCTTTTAAAGTCTATTTGGTTCTCTAATTTTCAATTCTGTCTTCTAATTCAGTATTACTATTCCAGCTTTTTTTCCCCTTCATTTGCATAGAAAATTTTTTTCTATTCCTTCACTTTCATCCTGTGTGTGTCTTTTGTTTTGAGGTGGGTTTCTTGTAGACAGCATATAGTTGGGTCCTGTTTTTGTATCCATTCAGCTACCCTACACCTTTTTATTGGAGCATTTAATCCATTTATATTTAGGGTTATTATTGAGAGGTACTTATTTATAGCCATTTTCATTCTGTATGGCTAGATTTCTCTGTTTCTTCTTCTCAGCAATCCCTTACAGGAATCCCTTTAGCATTTCTTGTAATGCTAGCTTGGTGGTGATGAGCTCCGTGAATTTTGTTTGTTTTTTTGTCTGGGAAGCTCTTTATTTGACCATCTATTTTAAGTGATAGCCTTGCTGGATATAGTAATCCTGGTCTCAGATCCTTGTTTTCCATTACCCTAAGTACTTCATGCCATTCCCTCGGGCCTGTAGAGTTTCTGATGAGAAATCAAGTGTCAGCCTTATGGGAACTCCTTTGTAGGTAACAGTTTTCTTTTCTCTTGCTGTCTTTAAAATTCTCTGTCTTTAATTTTTGGCATTTTAATTATGATGTGTCTGGGCATGGGTCAGTTTGGGTTCTTCTTGTTTGGGGTTCTCTGTGCCTCCTGAACTTGTGTGACTTTTTCCTTTATCAGGTTAGGGAAGTTTTCTGCCATTATTTCTTCAAACACCTTCTCTATTCCTTTCTCCCTTTCTGCCTCTTCTGGCACACCTACCATTCTAATATTGTTATGTTTCACATTGTTCCACAGCTTTCTTAAGCTGTCCTCCTGTTTTCTGTTTTTTCTTTTGGGTTCTCTAATTAAAAGATATTTTCAACTCTGTCTTCTAATCCACTGATTTGATCCTTGGCTTCCCCTAATCTGCTGTGTATTCCTTCCAATATGTTATGTCATTCTTTTTTCATAGTTACTATATCTTTTTTTCAGAATGTTAAGGATTTTTAACATCATTACTCTAAACTCTGTTTCAGATAAATTTCTTATCTCTGCTTCATTTCTCTCTTCTTCTGAAGAATTTGCTAGTTCTTACATTTGGGGGTCGTTTCTTTGTTTTCTCATTTTGGTTGTCTATTTTGGTTTGTGACTGTTTTAGGTAGATCCTCTATACCTCTCAATCTCTAGTGCAGGTCAGTGTTAAATGCCATTTCTGACTAATTGGATCAGGCAAAGACTCAAAGCCTCCAGAGATCACTTCTGTCTACAGCAGCGGTTCTCAACCTGTGGGTCACGACCCCTTTGGGGGTTGAATGACCCTTTCACAGGGGTCGCCTAAGACCATCGGAAAATGCAGATATTTACATCACGATGCATAACAGTAGCAAAATTTCATGGTTGGGGGTCACCACCACATGAGGAACTTAGGAAGGTTGAGAACCACTGGTCTACAGACTGATAGGATTCCAACTTCAATCGCCCCATACAATCATCCTCAGGTGTGAGGAGAGTTTTTTTCAACAGAATGGGGCAGGTGCTTCTTCCTGGAGACTAATGGTTTCTTTTAATCTCTTAAGTGACCTCAGGGCAAGGGTTTTCCAATAGGGTGTGTCAACTGTCTTTCCCCCCAGGAAAGGCCAATGTCTATGTGAGAAAGATGTCCTCCCCTGTGTGAAGGAATGACTCAGCCCAGGAAACTTGGGGTGTCTGCCTTCTGAGTTCTATCCCCCAAGTCCCCAGTCCTGGGTTCTGCTCTCAGAGCTCCAGTCCACTTCACCCTCCCTCTGCCAGAGCACAAGGTGGGTGGGGAAATTTTTGTGCACAAAAATTGTTGGCCCTTTAAGAGGGTGCCTGAACTTTCAGTTGCCACTCCCTAGCAGACAGCACCCCACTGCTTTTCACAGCTAGATGTTATGTGAGTACCCTCCTCAATTTGGTGCTCTCTGCTAGGAAGCCCAGCTTTGGGATTAGATCCCAGAGTTCCCAGTGGCACCCCTTACTCCCACAGCTGAGATATCTCTCCGGACTTCAGTTGCCATCTGTGGGTGCTCAGCCAGCCCTTTCGTGCCTCCACCCTTCCTACCAGTCTCTATGCATCTCCACCTTCGGTCCTTGGGTATCAGGGTTCTCTCCTGTGAGTTTTCCATTGATTATTCAAGAAGCCTTTCCATATTTCAGTTGTAATTCCAACTTGTTCCTGGCTGCATGTCTGTGCAATATCCTCCTACTCTCACATTGCAATTTAGATATATAAGATTAAAGGACAGAGGTACTGTGAGAGCATATACTAGGAGATTTTGACTTGGTGTAGGAGAATCTGAAAGATGAGTAAGTATAACTATTCAAGGAGAGGGAAGAAAGAGTGTTTAAGTAGAAAGTAGCGTGTGCAAAGAAACTAAGTGGCAGAGAAAATGGGACATGTGATAGAGGCAGTGGGTCAGACAGAAAGGGAGCAACCTGTTATGTATGCAGTCACCCCAGGGCTGGGACGGGCAAAAGAAGGCAAAGCTGAGGCCCAAATCAGTGCCCTTGACACCAAGTAACCCAACTCAGGGAAGCAGGGCACTGAGCTTTGCCATGTGGTATTTTTAGAACAACCTTTTTAGCCCTGGCTGGTTTGGCACAGGGAGTAGAGTGTTGGCCTACGGACTAAAGGGTCCTGGGTTCGAATCTGGTCAAGGGCACATACCTAGGTTGTGGCTTGGTCCCCAGTGGGGGGCATGCAAGAGGCAGCCAGTTGATGATTCTCTCTCATCATTGATGTTTCTCTCTCTCTCCCCTTCTTCCTTCCTCTCTGAAATCAATAAAGTAAATATTTTTAAAAAACACAACCCCGACCATTTAAAAAAAAAAATTTGAGCCCTAATTGGGTTGACTCAGTGGATTGAGCATCAGCCTGCAGAGTCAAGGGTCCGATTCCGGTCAAGGGCACATGCCTGGGTTGTGGACACATCCCCAGTGGAGGATGTGCAGGAGACAGCTGATGGATGTTTCTAACTCTCTCTCCCTCTACCTTCCTCTCTGTAAAAAAATCAATAAAATAAAAGAATATTTGAAGGGCTTATCCAGAAAAAACATGCCAGAGCAGATGGTTAATTCTATTATTATCATTATTGATAGTATTACAATACTGTCCCACCCCCTTGGGCCTCCTCCACCCTTTTTAAGAGAGAAGAGGGAGAATGGGTTCAAACACCAGTGTGACTGTGGGCACCTAGCCCCAGGGAAGTGTGCCATGGGGGAGGTACTGCAGTGGGGTCTTCGGGCAAGCAGAGAACTGCTTGTAGCGGGTGCCTGCTAGAGAGTAAGTGTGCTGAGATTGCATTCCACGGCCCCCCGAGTCAGCCCGTGTTCCTGCTTGTCCCCATGCAGGGAAGCTCTTTGTGCTGGAGTCTCAGAACGGCACTCGGGGGCTGAACCTGGAGGGGGCTCGGCTTTCCTGCCAGAGCAGGGGTGCTCACCTGGCGTCTGCGGAGGAGCTGCGGAGGGTGGTGCAGGAGTGCACCTCCGCGGTGTGTGCCACCGGCTGGCTGGCGGACGGCACCCTGGGGTAAGTCAGGCGAGCCGCGCTGGCTGTCCATCCAACTCACCCGGCTGCCCCCCTGGGGCTCCTATGGGGGCTAAATGGTTGCTTTCATGAGGGGTCAGGAGAGGCAAAATGCAGTGGGCAGTGGCTTCCAGTGCATTCTTGTTTTGATTTCTCATCTTAAAAAAATGTATTTTTTTCCTCCAGTTGTGTCCGTTTATTCCCCCTGACTTGGTTATTTTGAATTTCCTTATGAAATTACAAAAATAATACAGGTATGTGTAAAGCACAAAGTGAGTTTGTCCCTTCTCCCCCACCTCGGAGGTCACTGTCTGGTATATATATATTCTTTATCTGTTTTTCTCTGTGGAGACGCATCTGCAGACACAGGGATAGGAAGATGGTAGGGAGGTGTGGAAATATGGCCACAGATTCTTGCACAGTTGCTTCCATTGAGAAGTGGGGTCTGTGTCCTCTCCCTTTGGGCCAGGCCCAGTGGAGTCTGGCCAGGAGCGAGAGAATACGACAGGAGTGGTACGAGGTGACGTCTGGGATTAAGTCAGAAGAAGCCATGTCCGGGTCTCTGAGGACTCTCGCTGTTGAGATGCCGGGTACTAGTAAGAAGTCTGACTCTCCTGAGATGCTGCGAGAAAGCCCAGACCAGACGCCCCAACATGGTTCTTTCACTAATAGCCCCGACCAGTGTCCGGGCCAAGAGCCAGCTCTAACGGCCGGACATGTGAGGGGAGATGCCAGGTGACCCCAGCCCTCAACTGTTGGGTTGTCACCAGCCTCTGAGTCTCCCCAGCTCCAGTTCTTAGACGTGTGGAGCAGAGACAAGCCATTTCGTTGTGCCCTGTCTGAGTTGCTGACCCGTGGAGTCCTTGTGGAGAAGTAATTCCTGTGGTCAGCGAGGAGAGAATGTCCCATGCATGCTGCTAACTGCTTCTTTAGACTGAGAGAAGGTGGGCCCGTTCCACTGAGAAAGGAATGGGCTCCAAGAACTCCTCTGGTAGACAATGACCCCGAAGATGTCTGGCTGGCAGATGGCCACGGAAAACACCCAGCCACGCTGACTTATGCCTCCATGCGCGACATGTGAAGCAGCAACTGAGCATAAAGGACACAGGAGGCTTCATCCAAAACTTGTCCGTGGATCTGAAATGTGACTCTCTCTGCCTTATATGTCTACATCCAGATTCCTAAGTAGACAAAATATGTCCTGTGCAGGCATTTTTCCATTATGTAGTCAAGGGTGGGTATTTTTCATAATCCTGTCACGGTCACTGCATCAGATAACCGTGGTATTCAGCGGTTCTGAAGAGCCCGCTCAGAGCCAGGCTTAGGTCTCCCAGGCAGTACAGGTCAGCTGAGTCACTAGAAAGGTCCATTCTCCCTGGATTTGCTGTAAAGTGTTAAGACATCTTGGCAGATCTCTACACATTGCTACGCTGATAATTCTTTATAGAGCACTCATACTTAACTCGATATATTTACTTCATATTAAAAATAGGTTTTCCATTTTAATGTTACTAGAACCAAGAAGTATCTAACCATGAGTATGTACATTTCACAGTGGGTTTTTCAGTTACAGCCACTCCCCTCCCTGCCGAAAACCAATTGTTCAATGTACAGTGCATCCTGCAATTGGTGGCATAGTAGACTTATAGTAGTAGATAGGACCTATGTCTGCATGAATTTGAGTATATACATAAATCCAGAGAAAGACAGAGGTCTAGAGCAGTGGTCGGCAAACTCATTAGTCAACAGAGCCAAATATCAACAGTACAACAATTGAAATTTCTTTTGAGAGCCAAATATTTTAAACTTAAACTTCTTCTAAGGGCACTTCTTCAAAATAGACTCACTCAGGCTGTGGTATTTTGAGGAAGAGCCACACTCAAGGGGCCAAAGAGCCACATGTGGCTCGCGAGCCGCAGTTTGCAGACCGCGGGTCTAGAGAATACAAAATTTTGGACCACTTGTCTCCTAGGAGATATTGCAGATTCTAATAAAGGGAGGTTGAAAAGCTGGCTAGCAATTTTAATAGCCTTGTAAAACTAGGAGGGCAGAGATTTGAATTCAGGTTTTGGGCAGGGGGAGGGGCCCTGGGGAGTCCTTTGCTTTGGGTGGGAACATTGCAAGGCTGTTAAGAGTCAACTTCAAGAAGCACACGGGTCCTCAGAGGAGCTGCAGCATAGCTTTCAGTCCTCATAACTTAATCCGTGAACTGCAGTTAAGATGATACTGGAGTCCCAGTGCCCCGGGTAGCTAGCAGAACTGACTTTAAAAATCATTTCTAGAGGGAGAAAACATTATCCAAGGCAGTCGTTTCCACAAATAATTTTAGCAAGCATAGGGTTTGTCACACAATATAAAATAACCAGTCTCATGAGAGGCTAAGCCAACAAGAACAAAAATAGCCAGTAGAAAATCTAGGTATTAGCAGTGATAGATGCATTCTTTAAAATAACTCTTTAAAGTGTTCAGAGATACAGAGCCAAGAAGGGTAATTTTGGCAGAAGACTGAAAACTATAAAAATAACCAAGTGGAAACCCTAGAAACATTACATTAAGAATGTAATAGATGGTTCTAACAGCTGATTAAAAAGAGCCAAGGAAAAAATTAGTGAACTGGAAGATATTTTAGAGGAAGATGTTCAGAATAAAATAAAATAGAAAAAAAAAAAGGATGAAATTTTTAGAAGAAAGGGTAAAAGGCAAAGATGATGTATGTAATTTGAATTCCAAAAGAAGAAGAGAAGGAAAAGTAATATAAGACTTACCCACAGTTGAAGAAAAACATTCAGGCACAGATTCAAAAAGCCCTACAAAGCCCAAGTGTGACAAACAAAAAGAAATTCACAAACTGGCACATCTGATTAGAGTCAAATATAAAGAAAAAATATTAAAACTAATAATAATAAGAAAAAGTGCCCTGGCCGGTTTGGCCCAGTGGATGGGGCATCGGCCTGTGGATTCAGGGATCCCGAGTTCGATGCCGGTCAAGGGCATATACCTTGGTTGCGGGCACATCCCTAGTGGGAAATGTGCAGGAGGTGGCTGATCGATGTTTCTCTCTCATCGATGTTTCTGACTCTCTGTCCCTCTCCCTTCTTCTCTGTAAAAACCAATACGATATATTGAAAAGAGAAAGAAAGAAAGAAAGTACTTCAAAGGAGCAATAATAAAAGCCCAAAGATAATTGAATGATACCTTTAAAGTGTTAAAAGAAAATTACTGCCAGCCTAGAATTCTATACCCACTGAGGATATTTTCTAACACCAAAGATAAAATAAAGACATTTTCATATAAAAGATGAGACAATTCATCAAATCGGACCTACACTAAAAGAAACACTAAAGGCAGGAGGAAAATAATTGCAGGTGGGAGGTTGCAGATTGCAAAAAAATGATGAATGGAAAGAGTAAATGGGAGGGGCAATTGTTAAACTGAAATTCTATAATTCCATAAAGCAGTAATAGTAATACTAAACACTAAAAAACGGTGTATCAGCCAGGAAGTATTTTAAATATATTAATACATAGTATTTTAAGTTGTGTCATTGAGGAAGAAAATAAAAGTAAAGTTAAATTTTAGTAAGCAGGGGAAACATGTTAAAACTTCTGGGGTAGCTACTAAAAGAATAGTAAAAAGATATATAACTTCCAAACCAATACAGAGGAAAGAGAATGCCAAGAGAATAATTACAGCAATCAATATGGGGAAAAGAAAAGAGGGAGAAAGGAAGAATGGGCAAAACCAATAGAAAGATGGCAGATTTGAATTCAAAGAGATCTGTGATTAAATTAAGCAGATGAGGTACTCGGATTAGAAAACAAAGATTATAATTTGAATTAAAAAAAAATTCTACTATTTGCTGTTTATAAAAGATACAGTATTCCTAAATAAACCGTGGGACTAAAATAAATTATAATGGAAATTAGCATGTAAGTAATCAGGTATCTGATATCAAAAATATAACATACTCAAACCCATGGGATGTTACAAAAGCTATACCTAGAGGGAAATGTAAGGCATTTAAATGCTCCTGTTAGAAGAGGAAAAAGGCTTAAGGTTCATAACTAATGATTCATCTAAAGAAATACGAACAGAACAAACCTCCTCAAAAGGGAAGAGCAGAATGGTATGAAATTTTTACAAAACCACATATACTAGAAGAGACACACAATGTATTTGTAGCCTCTGAAACATGACCTCACTTAAGCATCTATGTCTTCCTGACTTTAGACCTTTGTTTGGGAAGAATGTTTCTGGTGCTTTCAGCCAAAGCTCCTGAATCAAAAAAATATCTGCCGCTTCCAAGCTGTCAATTCCCCTACCCTTTCTTCTAAAATGTTCCATCTTTTTGTCTTCTTTGTCTATTTCAGGACAACCGTGTGCAGCAAGGGCAGCGGTGAGCAGCACATCATGAAAGCTGTGGACGTGAGAGTGGAGAGCCACCCGGCTCCTGGGGGCACATACAGTGCCCTGTGTATTAAGGATGAAGGTCAGTGCCAGAGCCTTTGTCCGGGTTCTGGAGGGGGTGCCGGCGGGGCGTGCCACCTTAGGTTGTGTTCTCTAGAAGCCGACCTGGAGGTGAGGATTCCCTCCACACGGCGCTATCAGGGAGACTTCCAAAGAAAAGCCAGTAATTCAGTGGAGAAGGGAACAGGAAGCGGAAGCAGACCAAGCAGTCGGGAAATACTAAGCAGAGTCCATGGCAGCGTTGAGGTGGGGGTTGGGGGGTAACTCATGGGAGGTGGCTCACGTGAGAGAGCAGGGGTGTTTATACCAGGGCACCTGCCCGTCATTGGTTAAAGGCTGCTGCAGGGAGATGTGAATTGCTAGGATCCTGGGGTTTTTTATGTGCACAGGCAAAGGGTGCCACCCTCCAACCCAGGTGCACAGGTGCCCACCAGGACCCCCTGTGCATGGGCAGGGTAAAGGTATCTAGGGAATGTGGGCAACCCCTGAACGTGTCTGTTACAGTCACTGATAACAGCCTACCCTTCTGTCTCTCTTCATGGTAGACAGGGTTCCTTTTCCGTGTGCTGTCTACCATGAAGAGAGACAGAAGGGTAGGCTGTATCAGTGACTGTAACAGACACGTTACAGTCATTTCCTTTCCCCTCAAATGAAATGTATAGGATTTAGGAAAGTGATCGTAGGAAGGAAAACTCAACTTGCTCCTGGGAAATGAGCGGAGTGATGAGGAGAAAAACCATAAAGGAGTCTGCAGGGCAGCGTTTCGTGTGCCCTGAAATAAGTCCGAGTTCATTACCAGGAACACAAGCTGTCTGAAGGGCATGTTCATGCAAACGGAGAGAAAGCCAGCTGCTTACCCATCAGTCATAGACCTCAGCACAGGGACTGCTTCGCTGCACACTGGTCTCATCTGGGAAGTTGTAAGAAATACTGATGCCCGGATGTCAGCCCTCGATAATCTGATATAAAGGTTCTGCATATTGGGTGCTGTTGTTTTTCAAGTTCCCTGGTGATTTTAACATGTCGAGCAGTTTGTGAGCTACTTCTCTAATGCAGAGTTTCCCAAATCTCCTGATGATGGGGAATAACCAGGTGAACTTCTTAGAGATACAAACCCTCAGGCTGCACCCTAGAGGCACCACATTCTAACCTCCTTTAAAAGTCAAGGAGCCACAGTGGGGCTGAAGGCCCTGGCTGGTGCTTTTTAGATGCCAGGATTCTGTGCCACTTCCGGGTTTCCTCCAGGAAAGTCCATATTAGAGGATTGTTGTTTTTCTAAAATCACATGGGTGAATGAAATGAATCCCAAACAGGCAAAGTTCAGATCCCTGAGGGAGACAAGAAAGGGCCAGAAGAAAAACAGCATGACCTTCATTCTTTAGCGCTTATAAATGAATTTGCAGGGCTTCTGAGTCTTCTCTCTTTCCCCTGATAAACGAGAGCTTTCGCTGTGTAACATACCATCCCAAAGGCAGTGGCTTAAAACAACATCTGTTTATTCAGGTCACTTTTTTTTTTTTTGCGCCAACAAGTTGTATTCTTCTGCTGGTCTCACCTGGGCTCATTCATGAGTTTAAGGCCATGGCCTTGCTTCTGGGAGAGGGCTGGCTGTTGGCTGGGGTATTAGGGGTGACTGACCCATGTGTCTCATCGTCCAATAGGATAGCCTGGGCTTTCCACTTCATAGGTCTTTGATAGGCTGTGTGTGTGCCCCTTTTACCTAGAACGGTAGTGCATGGAGCCAGAGGTAGAAAACATCCATTCACATCCTATAGGTCACCAAGGTCAAAGCTGTGATGGTGACTCCAAATTTGAGTAATCGCCAAGCAAATATAATGTGCCTCCTGCTATATTGCACTCAGAGGAACTTCAACTCAGTAGTATTCCTGCCCTAAATGCATAATTATAAAAAAATATTAGCCAAACTCAAATTAAGAAACATGCTATAAAATGACTGGCCTCTACTCTTTAAAAAACATGAATAAGGCCGAGACCGGTTTGGCTCAGTGGATAGAGCATCGGCTTGCGGACTGAAGAGTCCCAGGTTTGATTCCGGTTGGGGGTGTGTGCCTTGCTTGCAGGCACATCTCCACTGTGGGGCGTGCAGGAGGCGGCTGATCGATGTCTCTCTCTCATCGATGTTTCTGACTTTCTGTCTCTTTCCTCTCTGTAAAAAATCAATAAAAAAATATATTAAAAAAATTAAAAAACATGAATAAGGATAAGAAAGACAAAAACAGACTAAGCAACTCTTCTAGGTTAAAAGAGACTAAAAAGACTTGACAACAAGATGAAATTTGTGATCCTAGGTTGTATCCTGGACCATGAGAAAATAGCTATAATTGATGAAGTCTGAATATGGATTATGAATTAGATAACAGTATTGCATCAGTGTTTACATGGTCCTGATTTTGGTAACTGCATTGCAGTTTTGTAGGAGAATATCCTTGTTCCAAGGTTTTTGGGACAAAGGAACATCATATGTACAACTTACTCTCAAATGGTCCTGAAAAGAATTACAGGTATCAATACACATACATACATATTCCATACATTTGTCTCTCTATATAGATACCAATACATATTTATACATATCTCTATCTATCTATCTAGAGAGAAGGAATGATAAAGCAAGTGGGGCCAAATGAAAAAACATGCTGGTGAATCTGGATAAAGGGTTTTATGGGAGTTCCTTGCTTTGTCTTACACTTTTTCTTTGAAATTATATAAAAAATAAGAATCGTCAAAAAAATAAGATGATCTACATACTCCTAAAAGCAACACAACTATAACAATAACAACGGTGTGTGTGTGTGATCCCTGAGTCATGAAGAGCCGACCTGTGAAGGAAATTCAGGCTGTCGATCAATGTAGGTGAAGACGGATGCCATTTTAGTGAAACCTGCAAGGAATATGGATCATTCAAGTCCAAGTGCTCAAGAGACCTGCATCCCAGAGCAGTTGCCTGAGCCTCGCCTCCGGCCGCCTCCTGATCAACGGAGGGGCTGTGTGGAGAAGCCGGGGGTCTTGGTTCTCCTGGCCTGATTTGTGAGGAGGCTCCAGAGGGGCCGTAAAGGGGACCCGGAAATGCTGAGGTGGGATGAAGGTCGGAGGGCCGCTCTCTTGGGCACTCTGGGAGAGGTCCCGTGCTTCTGCCTATCATCCTTCAGGAAGAGCATGCTGCTCCTGCCCGGCCCTCCCGCCTGCTTCGTGGAGCCTCTGTTGGCAGCGCAGTCAGTAGGGAATCTGTGCTGAAGGAAGGCGTGGTGCCCGAGCAGAAGCTGAGACAGGGGGTTCCCTGTGGCCCCTCAGGAGTGAGTGTCCGTAAGGTCTGGTCCAGCCTCCCACCCGGCACAGTATCGTCTCCAGCAGTTGCCTTTCCCCACTGCCACTCCGTGTGTTGGTTAGCTCTGTGCGTGCCAAATCCAAGACCGGCAGACGGCTTCCTTATAAAGAGCCCAGAAGGAAAACAGAGCCCGTGGAACATTTAGACAGCCTCCTCCTCTGTTTCTTTTTTGAAATAAAGTTCTTCATGAATGTAGACTTTTCTCATTTTCCTTCCAGTACTTTGTCTCACCTAGAGTGAATTTCCAGTCCTGCGGTGATCTCACTTAAACTAATAAGTGAAGTTATTTTTAACCAACGGGATGTGGATGAAATACGCTGCCTCCACTTGGGTTCTCTGGCTCTGCTTCTCTTGGCTGTTTGTCTGGGTTTGACGTGTGGGGTCTGGAGTGCACCCACAGGGTTCCACTCTGAGTGTGCTTCTGTCCACCACCTCCCAAGCCAGGCTGGCTGGCTGCTCTTCCCTACCCCACCCCACTTTCTTAGCACCGTGTTCTTCCGCCCTTGCATATTTACCTATTGCCTGTTCTTCCCTTAAAAACAGAAGTCCAATCATTCGCTTGTTTATGTCATCAAGAGGAGAACTGGATGCTCATCTTGAGAACGATGAGGAAATTTTGAGAGCAACCAATTCTCAGGTCTCCCTGAAGGACGCCCCAGGCCTCGGGATTGGCTTTGGGGGAAATTATTTGGCTGCAATCAGGTGACAGAAGTCAACTATAGTGCTTTGAACACCGATAGAACGTATTTAGTTCAGGGTCTCCCGAGGGAGTGTGGAAGGTTCTGAGCTCATTACCATTGACCTGACCTTGGCAATTTATTTGTTGAAGGTAATGTCAAGTCTAATACTCAGACTTGTGAGTAATTCAGTGGAAGGATAGATGGATGGATGGATGGAAACATGATAGATAGATAGATAGATAGATAGATAGATAGATAGATAGATAGATACAGCTGGATATAGAGGTTTCATTCCTACCCTCAAGGAGTTGACAGTATAAGTAAGAGTTGAATATGTTTCCTGACACAAAGGAGGAGGGTAATTAGCAGATTTCTTGAGTCAAAGGCATTTGAGGTGGAAGTTGAAAATTTTGTATCTGGAAATAATTATTAGGGAAGGGAAGTGAGGACATGGCAGATAGGGAGAACAATGGTTTGGGGAGACCAGCTCTGGGACAGCCATAGGACTCGTGTTTCAGGAGAATGACTTGGATTCAGAACATCTCCAGTGGCTGCTGGACATGTCTGAGGATTCATCCCCATCTCAGTGAGCAGTGAGGCCTCTCCTCTGCCACCTACACCTCAGGCCCGGACAGGACCAGGTCTTCCTTCCCAAAAACCTAGGCTGGATCAGTCCTGACACCCAAAAAGTCAATTCCCAGGAACACCGGGTGTCTGAGCCGCCCGAGAAATTGTGCCAACGGGTCCATGTTCTGATGGATCTTAGGAGCCATTTTATTTTGCCCTTCTTCCCTCAATTCCTGGTCAGCCAATGTGTGCTTGGCTGCATTTGGTGTGAGGGAACCGGGCCTTCAGTTGTCATCATGACTTGAAGAATGATTCAAAAGACCAGCAGTCTTCAACTGACTTGGGAAATGGAACTCATAGTTATTTATGTCCCCGTCAAGTTCCAGGCATGTTATTGGACACTGGGCAAGGCATAAACTCATTTAATTCTGCTCACAACCTAATGAGATGGGTCTCATTAGCTCCATTTTATATTTTAATGTATTTCCTAATTATAAACACGAACATGCAGCCATTGTTATAGAAAGCATAAAGATAGTGAAAATCACTCATAATCAGTCAAGATGTAGAGCATTTCCTTCACCCCGGAGAGTTCCCGGGAGCCCCTTTCCACCAGTGCTCTCCTCTCCCCACGCCAGCAGAGCCAGAGGCAATTCTGTCTGCCGTCACCATGGATTCACTTCGCTTGAAAAATGAGGGTGTGATAGGTATCTAGCGCAGTAGTTCTCCAAGGGGAGTCCCTGGGCCAATACTATTCACATCACCTGGGAACTTACTACGAATGCAAATTCTTAGGCCCTAACCTGGACCTATTGACTCAAACTCAAAATCACAGCAGAGTGCCCAGCCGTGGCGGCTCAGTGGTTGAGCAGAGACCTATGAACCAGGAGGTCACGGTTCAATTCCCAGTCGGGGCACAGGCCCCAGTTGTGGGCTCAAGCCCCAGTAGGGGTCGTAGGGCAGCCGATGAATGACTCATCATTGATGTTTCTATCATCCTTTGCGTTTGAGAAGCGATAGTTTGAGAACAAATAACATTAGGTGGACCGGGGAAGACAATGCTGGTGTGCTGGGTGGAGTAAGGTGGAGCTGGCAGGTGGTCACAAAGTCAGCTTCTCCAAATGGCGCAGGGAAGGGGGAGCCTTGTGTTGGAATTTCTCCGTCCCTGGTTTGTGAAGGAACAGTGGGGGTTGTGGGCTCTTCTTGAGAGCTTCAAAAATCATGATGGGAGTCTTAACCTTCCTCAAAATGAAAGCACCAACTTTCTTATAAGAGTTCTGACCTCTGTGGGAACTGGCGCCCAGAAGATCTGAATGGCAAGCGAGTGTCCCCATTTAAATGGACCATGAGACAGGCTAGGGATCAAGGAAGGAACCAGGAGTCAAAGGAAAAGGGGATTTCAGATAACCCCTCCCGCCACCTCCTGCTAACCCTTCCGCACCTAGCCGACACCCGCTTCTGCAAGCAAACCTCAGGTCTCTTCCAAGGATGACAAGAACCCGCCCGCCTTCAGGAGGAGGAGGCCACCGCGGCCTCAGGTGGCGGACGCGGAGCCCTGGCCTGAGCCGGATGTCAAGCACAGAGAGGCCTGGACCCGCCGTCACCCCGAGGGCTACCTGTATGCTCGAGGCGATCCCGTAGGACCTTCTGCCCCAGGAGAAGGAGATGCGGGCGGATGCAGATGCAGAAGCCGCGGGCGCCGGCGGGACCAGGTACGGGGCTTGCTGGAGAGGCCGGCGGCCATGCTGGGCCGGGCCCTCCACGCCTGCACGCCCAGGACTGCCTCCTCCGGGACGGCCCAGATGCTGCCCACCCGGCCTGGTGCGGGCCCGCGGGCAGTGGCAAGGCCCAGGACAAATGCTGCCCAGCTTCCGGGTCCCGTCGCCGCCTCCCCAGGCCCAGCCACGGCGCGGGCGAAGCCGGGGCGCACCGGGAAGCCTCTGCGCATGTCCGTCCGACCGACGCCTGCGCGGTTCACACTCAGGCTCTGCGGGCCACGTGGGCTCTTTTCGCGCCGGGAAGGCCACGTGGCGTCGGAGCAGCCACGCCCTGCGCCGCGCGCTGCCCGCTGGGGCGCGGGCACCTTGCGGGCGCGGAGGACGCGGGGGACCCTGTGGACGGACGGGACCAGCTCAGAGACCGCAGAGAGGGCGCGCGGAAGACCAGATAGCGGACTTGGAGGCACCAAACATGGGAGTTGAAAAGGGGTCACTGTCCACTGATACTGTTTGTTTGAAAGACAGGAGCTTTGCTCCGCCGTCGCAGCTCAGTGGCCAAGCGTCCACCTACGAACCAGGAGCTCCTGGTTCCATCCCGACCAGGACACACGCCCGAGTTGTGGGCTGGATCCCCAGTAGCAGGCAGCCAGCCAGTGATTCTCATCATTGATGTTTCTCTCTCTCCCTCTCCCTACCTCTCTGAAATATATGTGTGTGTGTGTGTGTGTGTGTGTGTGTGTGTGTGTGTGTATATATATACATACACACACACATATACACATATATACACACACATATACATATATACATATACATACATACATATATACATATATATATATATATATGAAAGAGAGAGATAAGATCTCTTATAAAATCTCATTCCCTGAAAGGGAAAATAACAGATTGCTCTTTCCGTTTGAAACCCAGCTCTTGAGACGCCCCAAACTCCAATCGCCATCTGTAGAATAACTGACGATAGCGGTGAACAGAGCCCCAATGCAGGTTTTCCTAAAGGGGGGAACAGTGTATAGCCAGCTGTTTCCAAAGTTCCCTGGCGAGGTCAAAGGTGGGAAGGTTCCTGAAAGGAACGAATTCAAGTTGCGCCTGGCCCTGGGTGGGGGTTCTGGCACTGGGGTGGTGGTGCTAAGCCATGGCATCCGTATCTGGGGGCGTCTGAAGTAGCAGCACCTCAGAAGCAGAGTGTTTCCTGTCCCCAGCGTTTGTGGGAAATCCAGAAACATACGGTTATGTGTGGCCGGACGCAGGAGCATTGCTGTGGTTTTTCTGAGCCAGAACCTAGCCCAGGCCGTTCTGGAAATGACATCTGAGGGAGAAGGGTCCCAGGAGTCCGCCAAGGTGTGGATTTGGCCAGTTCTCCTTGACTCTGTTACCCGGCTCCTGGCCTTCCCTCCCAAAGAGCTGAGTGTTTGATGGAGAGCCTCCATTTCCTAAGCTGGGTCTGGTACGAGGAGAAAAGGCTGGACGTCCAACGTGAGCTGGACGTGAGCATGTTGGAGAGAGACACCAGCTGGCCTTTGGCTCAAACTCGTTTGACTGAGGCTCTCGACCTTGGTCCATTCTTCTCAGGGTGCCCTGCATCTCTGCTCATGGGGTGCCCCGGCTTTGTGGCAAGGCTCAGATGGCTGCCTCTTCCTCCTTGCCACATGGAAGAGATAAATAGCTGGTCTCCTGGGCGACAGCCCAGGCAGTCTGGTTAAAACACAACATTCTGTGCTGACTTCCTCAAGCACAACCACACCCGTCTTCATTCAAAATCTCTCCAGTTAAAGAGCATGCAGAGCAATGGCTCTCTGAGAAAATGCCACCCGGACCGCAAGCTGTGAGGCCAACCAGGTGGCTTGAAGTTCAAGTCCCGGTTTCTATTTTCATCCTTTCTTAGCACATCTTCCTGTAAGCAATGTGCTGCTTAGGTAACTCGACTGCCTGAGGACTAACGGCTTTCCTTCCCAACGGATAAAAACCAGAAGAGGAAATTTGAACTTAATATTATTTCCTTTTTTGGAAAAGGTCTCGGGGCATCACTTTGATGCAGCAATTCCATTTCTAGAAGTTTTTCCTAATGAAATAAGATATGTACAAAAATGCCCATCTGGCCAAGACCGGTTTGGCTCAGTGGATAGAGCCTGCGGACTGAAGGGTCCCAGGTTCAATTCCGGTCAAGGGCATGTACCTTGCTTTCGGGCACATCTTCACTGTGGGGCGTGCAGGAGGCGGCTGATCGATGTCTCTCATCGATGTTTCTGACTTTCTATCTTTCTCTCTCTCTGTAAAAAATCAATAAAATATATATATTTAAAAAAAATGCCCATCTGAGCTGCCCATGGTAGCATTGTTTATGACAATGAAAACTTGGAACCAACATAAATGTCAGTGTAATGACTGAATAATGTGTGTGATAAATGTGGCCTTTCAAAAGACTTGAGATAGCCCTACCCAGTTTGGTTCAGTGGATAGAGCATCGGCCTGCAGACTGAAGGGTCCCAGGTTCGATTCCAGTCAAGGGCATGTGCCTTGGTTGCGGATGCATCCCCGGTGGGAAGTGTGCAGGACACAGCTGATTGATGTTTCTCTCTCATCAATGTTTCTGACTATCCCTCTCACTTCCTCTCTGTAAAAAAAATCAGTAAAATATATTAAAAGAAAAAAAAAAGACAGGTAGTTTGTAGTTCTAATGAAGAAAAGCCGCTAAAATATTAGAGAGAAAATGACTTTGAGTTTCTGGTCTAGCCTGTAAGGAAAGAAATGGAATCAATAATTAATAACCTTATAAAACAGAATGAGTTCACTGGTGAATTCTACCGAATATTTGAGGAAGAAATTACACCATTTCTCTCCAATCTCTTCCAGAAATTGGAAGCAGAGGGAATACTTCCTAACTCTTTCTATGAGGCCAGCATCACCCTAAGCTCAAAGTGAAAGACATTACAAGAAAACTATAGACCAATACCAGTTAGCATAGATACAAAAATCTTCAGCAAAATATTAGCAATTTGAATCCAACAAGGTAAAAAAAAAAGACGTCCAGACCACAACTGAATGCAAAGCTGCTTCAACATTTAAAAAAAAAAATCAACCGATGTAATCCATCACATAAACGGGCTAAGGATGAAGAAGCACACGGGCAGATGGATCGATGTAGAAAAAGCATTTGACAAAATCCAACATCCGTTATGCTAAAACTCACAGGCAACTAGGAAAAGAAGTTATCAACTTCTTCAACTTGACAAAGAATATTTATCAAAACAAACAAGAACTACAGCTGACGTCACGCTAAATGGGGGAGGAGGGGAGGATTTGAAGCTTACCCACTAAGACATTGTTTATATTTTAAATGGGATTGATTCTATTGGTAACTACTAAAGAATGCCCACTGGCTGCTTTGGGGCTGGAAGTCTGACCTGGTTAGCTCAGGCCCCAACTCTATAACCGTTAACCTTTAACATCAACGAACCTGTCGTTTCACATGATGGGGCTGTGTTTAGATCTGTCCTCTGGATCTCTGAGCCCGAGGGTCTCGCCTGAGCTGGGCGTGGCAGCTCCCGCTGATGTGGAAGGAGGAAGGCTTGGGCCTCCCCTCCCTCCCTTTTGGATTTCCTCACTGGCTGAAGCCTGGGGTGAGTCCCTTAGTGGCTGCCTCACACCAGCCACAGATTTTTAAAAAATATATTTTATTGATTTTTTTTTTACAGAGAAGAAGGGAAAGGGATAGAGAGATAGAAACATCAATGAGAGAGAAACATTGATCAGCTGCCTCCTGCAAACCCCCTACTGGGGATGTGCCTGGAACCAAGGTACATGCCCTTGACCTGAATCAAACCTGGGACCCTTCAGTCCACAGGCAGATGCTCTATCCACTGAGCCAAACCAGTTAGGGCACCCACAGATTTTTTTAAAAGCAATTCACAAGTTTTAATATAAACCAATCTACATTCATTTCCAGGAAGAAAACAAAAATTAAAAAATATATACGCTAGTGTCGATGAAAGAATATCCATCCTATAGAAACGTTTATAAGATTTTATTTGAGCCAAATTTTTGAGGCTATGCCACAAAGCAAGATCTCGGTGGATGGAGAAAATGCTCAGGAGAACAGCAGCTTATTTCACACATTAGAATCAAAGGAGGAGACATAAAGGGAGTCGTGTGGCATTCCTCAGTGGTAGGTTAAGAGGGCGGGAGAAAGCCAACGGGGGAAATCTCTAGAAGTGGATAAAAGGCAGAATGGAGAAGCACATACTTCTTTCACTTTGGAGGGTTCAGCGTGGTTAATAATTAGCATGTACAGCACATAGAGATGGCACGCCGGGAACATGCTATCAGTGAGGGGTTCTGTGATCTGGTGGCCTTGTGCTCTGATGCCTGTGGCTGGGCCGCAAAGGGGCCTAGAAAAGAAAACCATTTGACGTTTCAAAGGTCTGCTTTCCTCGATGCATAAGAACAATGGACAGGGCTCCCTTAAGGTAAAGATTGGCCTTTGTGCCAAAACCGGATTGGCTCCGTGGATAGAGCATCAGCCTGCGGACTGAAGGGTCCCAGGTTCCATGCTGGTGGGTTGACTTTCTGGCTTATTTTCCCTGGGTCCCAACGTACCTTGTTGTGGGCACATCCTCGATGGGAGGTGTGCAGGAGGCGGCTGATCGATGTTTCTCACTCCCTATCCCTGTCCCTTCCTCTCTGTAAAAAAATCAATAAAATATATTTTTTAAAAGATGGGCCTTTGCTAAGGAAGCAGTGGGTGTGGGCCGGACCTGTCCTCCACAGCCTGCCCAGTTCGGGATTTATGATCAGAACATCCTGTGTGGTTGCTTTTGGTCCCCGACTTTGAATGGCCTGCCACGTGGGCTCCCCGGAGCTGGGCAGGTTTATTGCAAAGTCCCGTTTGCATTCACACCAGTAAGAACCTCCCGGGAGAACGAGGGCAGGGAGTGCAAAGGAGGCATGGGCTGTGTCCCCCAAGACTGACTCTGGGGCCAGCTGGAGGGCAGGCGTGGGAAGAAGTTCCAGGGCCAAGTGGGGGCTCTTCATCTTCAGATCCCAGAGTAAGGCTCCCCCGCAGAGTGAGCCCACATGTATGCTGGATGTTGGGTGATGATGATGTGTCAGTGTGGGTTCGTCAGTTGCAACATTTGTATCACTCAGTATGGGAAGCTGATAGCAGGTGAGGCTGTGCATGTGTAGGGGTAGTGACACAGGAACCATCTGTACTTTTGCTGGGAACCTAAAAATGCTCTAATAATAGTTTGTTTTTTAAAAATTCATGTCCTCAGTAACACATAAATGATCCCATTTATGTTAAAAACCACACACACACACACACACACACACACACACACACAAACACACATCTATTTATCGACCTGTGTCAGCAACCTTATGGTGTGTGTATGTGTGTGTGTCTGTGTGTGTATGTATTTGTATATACCAACTGTATATAGTGTTGCCATCAGGGCTGAGGTTGGAGGACGTACCCTAGAGTCTGTGACAATGAGAACCTACTCACTTGTGTAAATAAGGCCAAAAAGGGGAGCTTGGCCCTAGCCAGTTTGGTTCCATGGATAGAGCGTCGGCCTGCGGACTGAAAGGTCCAGGGTTCAGTTCTGGTCAAGGGCACATGCCTCGGTTGTGGGCTCGATCCCCATTGTGGGGCGTGGAGGAGGCAGTCAATCAAAGATTCTCTCATCATTGATATCTCTCTCTCCCTCTCCCTTCCTCTCTGAAGTCAATAAAAAAGTTGAGGGGTCGCACTTGCTGGTCTCTGGTTCCTCCTTTTCAAGGGGACATTACAGGGTAATGTTGCCTGGAACAGTAAAATATATATATGTATTTCTGAGAACATACATATTTTTAAAGTACATTTATTCATTCAACAAATATTTTGAGTGCCTCGTCTGTGCCAGGCGTTCTGCCCGGCCCTGGGAAGCCAGAATATAGGGGAGCCAGCCCCCGGGACCCCAGGGAGGGGGAGAGTTGCCTTTTAAGTTTGTTTTCTCCAAACTGCACCCGGTCTGCCCAGTCTGGGGACGCTAACTGTGATTCCTCCTCCTCAGAGAAGCCGTGTGGAGACCCGCCCTCGTTCCCACACACCATCCTGCAGGGGCGCACGGGCCTGGAGATGGGGGACGAGCTGCTGTACGTGTGCGCCCCGGGCCACGTCACGGGCCACCGCGAGAGCGCCTTCACCTTGCTGTGCAACAGCTGCGGGGAGTGGTACGGCCTGGTGCAGGCCTGCGGGAGAGGTAAGCCCGGCCCGGCCTCCACCGCCCTGACCTGGTGAGCAGAGCACGGTCAGACCTTTCCCGAGTTGGGGACCAGGCGACATGGCCACGGGGGTGCTCCTGCAGCATTTCCAGCACAGGTAGCCCCCCCCACCCGAGCTCCCCCTCTTTGGGGCTGGGGGCAACAGGGAGGAATAAGCCCTCTCTTCTTCCCTAAGGACAGGGTGTGACCTTGGGTTGACTTTCTGGCTTATTTCCCTGGGAACCCCATCAGATGGGATTCCAAGCAACAACCTTAGGGTAAACTGAGGCCTGATGGGAGGCCCGGGCCGGGAGGACTGTCGTGAACACAGGAGAGGAGCCCCGGCTGTGGCTTCCCTGAGGGCGGTGGTTCTGGGCACGGGGTGTGACCTTGTGGGGGGACCTGACAGGAGCTTCTAGCTCTGTGGGGTACGGGGTTTGGAAACCAGGTGAGTGCACAGCCACGGGGGTGGAGCAGTCACCGGGGTGTCAGGGAGGAGCAGGGAGGATCCCTCCAGGACAGCTGTGTGACTGCCCCCCGTGACAAGAATTGCCTGCCGATGCCTTTCATCAGCCTTGGCCCTGTGGCAGCCACGTGAGTTCAAATGTGTAGGTGAGACTGAAAAGGCTGCCGATGGGCATTGAACTTCCAGAACCTGACCGGATTGATTTGAATTGGTTGTTCCCATAATGTAGGGTTTCTTTTTTACATGAAACCTTCTTAATGAAGGTGTTGCCAATATTCTCTCCCATGGCCTTTTCTTCTTGAAGTGTCTCTTAATGAGTAATAATAATAATAACTATTATTATTATTATTGTCTACTTTTTGCTACTTCTCATATTTTCTGTGGACCATGACATTTCCCCCCTCTGGTCATTGGCAGACTGATACTTTAGTCAAATGAAATAATATAAAACTAAATTAAACAAAGATATTCAAAATAGGAGCTCAATTTTTTGGTTAAAAGAATAAAATGCGCCGGTCATGTTGTTTTAAAAAGCCTCTAGAAACTTCCTCTCGGCGTACCTACTTGCCTTGTTGCGAACCGGTAACAACAGGATACCGACCAGGCCAAGTTCTAGAAGCAGGAGTTGAGCGATCTTCTAGCACTTTCCTTCGTAGCAGGCAGGAGCTCCACGTCAGTTCTGATCGCTCACCTGGTTTAAACATCAGGAAACCAGGCAGCAGGCCCTGCCCGTGTCCCTATTTGTTGCATCACCTCAAAGCGCACCCATACTCACCCCAAGATGGTTCGTGAGCTGGCTTTCTTCTGGCCAGGCACCGAAGCCACACCAGCCCTGGGCCACACCGGCCAGCCAGATGACATGTTTACTGGCCCCAGCAGAGCGAGGACTAAATGCGGGTTTTGTGCGTCTGAAATGGTGTTTATTTTCTCACTGCAAAGCGGAGTTGTTAGAGCTTTCAGCTGCTGGGCAGGAATCTGGGTTTCCACACTTGGCTGAGTGCACAGACCGTTACAGTTTTCAATACTCGGTGGGTTTAATAGTTAATGTCTTCGTGTTATTATAAGAGTGTGTGTGTGTGTGTGTGTGTGTGTGTGTGTGTGTGTGTGTGTGTGAGAGAGAGAGAGAGAGAGAGAGAGAGAGAGAGAGAGAGGGAGGGAGAGAGAAAAATCATCACCAGGTATTTCACTCCATTTTGCATGCATTTTTCCGGGAACATCACCTTGTTTGATGAGGGAACTGTTTGAAATTGGAGAAGAGCCATCTTGGGAGAGTGGGTCAAACAGGGTTTTGCATTGGACTCCCCTGGTTTGGATAACAGCATTCCTGGTGCCGGCCGATCGGCTGTTCCTTCATTCACTCACCCCACATCCCTTCACCTGGCAGAGTCCTCATTGCTGTGAATGCAAAGTTAGGCAAAAGTGCCCCAACCCTAGAGAAAACTCTAGTAACCGGCTGCCTCAAAGGAGATGGAGAAGCAGCAGATGATGAAGTAGAAGGGAGGGGAGGGGTCGCAGAAGGCAACATTTTTTAAAAAATATATTTTTGTAGAGAGAGAGTTAGAAACGCTGATGAGAGAGAAACATCAATCGGCTGCCTCCTGCACACCTCCTACTGGGGATGTGCCCACAACCAAGGTACATGCCCTTGACCGGAATCGAACCTGGGACCCTTGAGTCCACAGACCAACACTCTATCCACTGAGCCAAACCGGTTAGGGCAACATTTAAAATATATATATATATATTCTATTGATTTTTTAGAGAGAAAGGGAGAGTTAGAAAGATCGATCAGCTGCCTCCTGCATACTCTCTACTGGGGATGTGCCCACAACCAAAGTACATGCCCTTGACCGGAATCCAACCTGGGACCTTTCAGTCCGCAGGCCAATGCTCTATCCACTGAGCCAAACCAGTTAGGACTAGGGCAACATTTTTAAAGGAAGGGTGTGTTTGCAGACGGAGGAAGTGCTCAACCGCCTTTGGCTTCACAGTCTGAGAAGGTCCAGGCGGCCTGGTACTTCCAGTGAGTACATGGGGAGAGGGCCGCGCTGCGGTGGGAACGGGAACGAGGCAGAGTGGGGAAGAGAGCCAAGGTCAGACAGCCCATTCTGGAATGTCCGCTGCCCACGAAGAGAACTCGGAAAGAGACAAATATTACACCTGGAAGAGGACCCAGGGCCCCAAGAGGTCGTGGGAGTTTGTTTTGTTCGCTTTGTAAGAGGAGAGAAACTTCAGGTTATTTCCGTGACGATGGGAAGGCTGGGAAGCAAAGGGACCCTGAACCATTTCCTTGACTCCCCTGAGCCTGACTGTGCTCATAGGAAAACATGGGTGCTGTTTGTCACCGAGAGACGCCACCCCCAGGGGTTCCTGCAAGACCTCGCTGGAGACAGGACCTGGGTGCTGGTGTGCGCTCAATGAACGTTCGTCCTCTCCTTTCACTCTCAGGCTGACCACGCAGGGGGCACTGGCCGGGAGCATCCACTGCAGTGGAGAACGAGCTGCCCCAGCCGTTCAGTGGAGCGCGGGTTTTACAAGAATCCATTGGTCCGGTGGAGCCGGCCTGAACGAGCTGAATGAAATTTAGACTTTATGATGATGAGCGGGAATGAACCCCCAGGGGCACCCACACCTGGGAGGTGGGTGAGTGGGTTGTGGAGGAAGGGCCTCAGCCACACAGCCCGGGCTGTATGTCCACCACAGCATCAAGGTCCAGCCTCAGGTGGGACGTTGTTAGCCTGGACCATTAGCCTCAGTGGCTGAGGACTTACCTACCTGCCATCTTCTCCCCTGTCTGGGTTGGTATTTCTCTCGCTTTGGTTCCTAGAGTCTGAGTCTGACTCTAGCCATTTAGTTTTCTGTTCTCCGGTCCCCATCCGGCCTCTTCTTGATTGCCACGCCCAGGTGGGCAGCACAGAATGTCTGTCAGACCTCTCCAGTCTTCTCAGTATCTAGCTCAGTGGTTCTCAACCTGTGGGTCGGGACCCCTTTGGGGGTTGAACAACACTTTCACAGGGGTCGCCTAAGACCATCGGAAAACACAGGTATTTACGTTATAATTCATAACAATAGCAAAATTACAGTTATGAAGTATGGTTGGGGGTCACCACAACATAAGGAACTGTATTAAAGGGTCGCGGCATTAGAAAGGTTGAGAACCACTGATCTAGCTGGAATGGGTTACATCTCTAATTCCGGAAACATCGGATGCTTTGCCCCTTCAACGTGGATGCAGCTTAGATTTCTTCGGGCATCTCACTATTGCCAAGTTCCATGTCCACCTTCAAGGCTGCATTTTCTCTCTGGCTGGGTGCACCCTAAGATGAGATTCTGATCTCCCCGCATCCCAAGTGGCCACACCATCTCAGCACCAGTGCCCAGAGGAGTCCCCTTCAACCTTCCTAAGGAGCTGGCGTGGCCCTTGGCATCCTGACTGCCCCCGGGACCACCCTCCCGGCCTCGCGTGGATTCAGCACCCCTGCTCTCTCCGGAACTCAGGGGTCCTGTGGCCTCGGCCCCGCGCTGGCCGGGAGGCTCTGCATCCCGTCTTAGTGGTGGGAGTGGGAGAGTGCAGGAGCATCAGACAGACAGACAAACCAGGACTGAGAGACGCACAGGCTCTCCCTCTGTGCCCTGCTCTGTCCTTTCTTCCAAACTCGCCCTGACAGATGCTCCGAAAGGCCTTTCAAACCTTCCACCCCGACCCCCGTGGCTTCTATTTGCACTTCCTGGACTGTCATGTCAGGAATGTGAGTGACACCTCACCCGACCAGCCTCGCCACCTCTGAGCTCCACTGCAAAGAGGCCTGTGGCAGCTGCAGACATGGAGCCCCTTCCCCAGGGAGACCCCGAGAAGAGAGTGGTCTCCTCCTCTCTGCCCCGAGCGCCCAGGCCAGCTCCGTCCTGGGACTTCATTATCCTGGTCTTTAGATAGATAGATAGATAGATAGATAGATAGATAGATAATTATTGATTTCCTACAGAGAGGAAGGGAGAGGGATAGAAAGTCAGAAACATCAATGAGAGAGAGACATTGATCAGTTGCCTCCTGCACGCCCCACACTGGAGATGTGCCTGCAACCAAGGTACATGCCCTTGATCGGAATCGAACCCGGGACCTTTCAGTATGCAGCCCGGTGCTCTATCCACTGAGCCAAACCGGCCTCGGCCATTATCCTGTTCTTGAGCCGCTCTGTTGAGGTGTCATTGGCACCCGTAGTCCGTACCCATGTAAAGTATCGAAGTCTCTGAGCTGTCACCGGCGTGGAACCCAGGGACCCGCCAACACCAAGACCCCCCACCCGGGCCTCCGGTGCCCCTTACACCCTGACTTCTCCTTGAACTTTACAAGTAGAAACGGCGGGTTCCAATGCACAGATGGGGAAACTGAGGCACAGGACGGTTCAGCCATTTGCCAGAGAGCAGCAGAGCCCAGACAGAGAACCAGGCAGGCCTCACCCCACCATCTGCATCGTGTCTGCGCCCCGCCAGACCTCTCAGCCCCCGCTCGCCCTGCCCACGGCTCGCTCCCTCCGAGAGGTCCTCTGCCTCTCCCGTGGGTTCTGAGGCTTTCCTTTTGTTTCCTTAAATCACCGCCGGCTTCTATTTTTCTGCATCTCGTGGACCTGACTTCCTTTACAGAATAGAACATGAGCCTGGAGCCGGATTCAGACTTTCCTTGTCAATATTGCCATATTTGTCCAGAGCCTCAGCGAGCCAGTGGTTATTTCTGGCTTGTCTGGTTGTCTTTTTCAAAATTACTATTTTTAAAGGCTGTGTAGCCAAGACCAGAGAGAGAGAGAAAAAAAAAGAAAGAAAGAAGGTCCGTGTGGGCTTCCAGCAACGCAGCAGCGGGAAAACAGAGGCCCGGCCCCAGCAGCCCGCCAGGCGTCTGGCTCCGGCCTTGTGTGCCTCACCCCGAACCCCGAAACGCCCGGTAACGCCCGGAGACACAAGGCGGGCAGCACACAAGGGCGCCTTCTCCTCTCCCCCAGCGCTCTCCCTCTGTGGCCCTCTGTTCTCCCAAAGGTAGAAACACACAGGCAAGGGCCTGGCTTTTGCCAAGAGAACCCACGAAGTTGACATTTCCTGGACCTGCTGGTCTCACTCACAAGGCCCCGTGTTGTGCTCGCACAGGTTTGAGGGAGGGGAGGGGAGGAGAGGCGGAGGGAAGGGGAGGGCCGGAAGGATCGCTGGAGGATTCAGGGGGACCCAGGAAAGCCAGGGGCGCGGAGAGAAACAGCACCTCAGCTGGCCAGGAGCTGGGCTCCTGCCTCTGGTGGACGGCGTTTCTCGGTTGGTTGACATTCAGGGCAGAACTGACCTGACTGTCACTCAGGAGGAGAAAAACAGGCTTGGGACACTTTTTCGTGAGCAGACTGTTTCTAAACACTCGGTGTCCTCGTCTTCATCTGAGGTTTGGGGGAAAGCTTGACAGAGTGAGTGAGAACCTGTTTCTGAGCCAGAATCTCGACTTGTGAACCTGGGGAGATCAGAAGAGCTTAGCTCGGGGGCCAGGGCTGCCAGCCAGAGATGCTTTTGGCTCAGGGAGCTGTGGAGGCCAAACCCCCCGACAACAGACAGACAGACAGACACACGCCCTGAGCTCAGGCTGACCGTGAGGGTCCAGGTCGAGGCAGCGGGCCGACCTTTCCCAGATTCAGCTCTAACCTTGTAGGTGAGGCCAACGTTTCCTGCACGAGGGAGGAAAATATGGCTCACGTCCCGCCCACAGTCCAGGCACCTTCTGACTCTGACATATTCAAGCCCATGGGATGGGTGGCACGCGAGAAGGGATTTAGCGGGCCGGGATTCTGTTCAAAACTGGAACGAAGGGGTCCTTTCCTCTTCTTTGCTGCGATCACAAAGCAAATAATGCCCCGGCTGGTGGACTCCTAGGTTCTTCCCCTATGATCTGTTCTGGACCACGCCAGCTCCTTAGGAAGGTTGCCAACTCCTGTGGGCACTGACGCTGAGATGATGTGACCACTTGGGATGCTGGGGGATCAGAGACTCGTCTCAGGGTGCACGCAGCCAGAGAGAAAACGTGGCCTTGAAGATGTATCAAACTCATGCACCTCTTCACTCACTCACTCGTTCATCCAGCAGACAGTCTGGAGTGTCTGTTACGTGCCAGCACCAGGCTGTGTGCTGGGAACAGAAGGCAGAGGGGACCTGTCCTTGTGCTCAGAGTTCCCGGGGCAGGGGAGCTGGGCAGGGGTGCATGAGAGCAGGGTGGCGTATCAAGTGCCAGGTCACTGCCAGCACAGACAGGTACTGTCCCCATAGTTCTGGTGAGTAACACATTCCTCCCAAATGAGACCATTGAAGATCGACGTGACGAGCATCAGGGTCTAGTTTGGTCTTACCCTGTCTGTGTAAAAGGAAGAAGTGTCTCTCAAATATTTGTAGGCAATCCTCATGTCATAAACACTTTTCGTCTTACCCAGGACAACCCATTCCTAGTGGTTAACATTGTCGTTACCAGGCCACTCTGGTCACCAGTAGAAAGCCATTTTAGATATCCAGGGTGCTCATTAGCAAAGCAATGGTTTTGATCATGATACAGGTAATAGCCCTGGCCAGTGTTGCTCAGTGGGTAGAGTGTTGGCCTGCAGACTGAAAGGTTCCAGGTTTGATTCTGGTCAAGGGCACATGCCTGGGTTGTGGGCTTGATCCCCAGTAGAGGGCATGCAGTAGGTAGCCGATCGATTATTCTCTCTCATCTTTGATGTTTTTATCTCTCTCTCCCTCTCCGTTCCTCTCTGAAATCAATAAAACTATATTTTAAAAAAAGATGTAGGTAATAGAAGCACTGGTAGTAGCCACATCTAGCAAATGTGTTTCCTGATGAAATGCTGTCCACTCCTCAATTGTAAATATGGTTTACAGCTTAATGGCAGTAACACATACAATATCACACAGTGGATTCCTGAAACATTACAAAGTACAAACATCCTAAGAAAAATAAATGCCTACTACCTTTATAATTGAATGACATTTAACAAAGTATAATATTATTGAATTACGGGCACATCCCCAGTGGGAGGTGTGCAGGAGGCAGCTGATCGATGTTTCTCTCTCTCATCAATGTTTCTAACTCTCCATCCCTGTCCCTTCCTCTCTATAAAAAATCAATAAAATATATTTTTAAGAAGAAAAAGAGTAACATAAATATAGAATTTTCAAAAATCAAAGGTTATAGAGCTCATTGAATTATCATATCATAAACACATCCAGATAAAATAAATGGTAAAATAGGCCCCACTTTTAAAAAATACATATTTTTATTGATTTCAGAGAGGAAGGGTGAGGGAGAGAGAGATAAAAACATCAATGTTGGGAATCATTGATCGGCTGCCTCCTGCACACTCCCTATTGGGGATCAAGCCTGCAACCCGGGCATGTGCCTTTGACCAGAATCAAACCCGGGATCCTTCACTCCACAGTCTGATGCTCTATCCACTGAGCCAAACGGCTAGGGCAGGCCCCACTTCTTGAAGGCCAGAGCTACACAATCACATTACAAAAGGACTTAATGTGGGCGAGAGCGGAGAATTATGGCTGTTTTTTAAACTCATGTACCACAACCGGTCAGAGAAACCGCCTGAAACAATCCAACCACATTATCTTAAAGTCTAAAATTTAAGTCATAGCTTTGCATCTCCATCTGGACTCAGGATGACTTGTCTATATATACCGGTAAATCTTAGAGAGAGGTTTTGTCACGGTGGCTTTTGTTTTATCTTTTTGCTGTGCTTTTAAGAAAGGGCGGTGCTTCCATGCCAAACCTAAAGTTTACTCAGCAGGATGGGTAAGAACTTGGGCACACCAGAGCTTTGCCACTGCACCTGACAGTCTCCAGAGCATGGGTGCTGTACCACCTGTTCCCTGGGGACAGGGACTGTTTGTCCTACTCCCCAGTGATCCCGAGCCCCATCGGACACACAGTGGGCACTCGGGGGGACGTTTGTTGGAAGAGGGAGCAGATGGATGCAGTGCTCGAAACGATGGTGGCACAGAGGACCAGGCAGTGACACACAGTGAGTGTGCAGGAGGGCGACCCTGGGACCCGCATTTGAATTCTAGGAGACCTAAGCCATCTGAGGTGGCTTTGGTCTGAGGGTTGTGAAGAGGACATCATGGGGAGGAGGGGTTTCCTAAAATGAACACTGGGCGCTTTTTTTGAGCATCAAACATACATGCATTTTACATTTATCAGAGGTGTTTGCTCTTTAGCCACTGTCTCTTTTTTGACTGAGGACACACGTCAAATGGATGGGCTTAAGTTTCAGGAGCAGATGAGAAAGGAAGGATTTTAAGTCTTGTTTATAACTCTGCAAGTCATCTAATGAGCACTCTGGCGTCTTATGAACATGTAATGAACCTGACAAGGTCAGGAAGCAGGTAGGGCGGTACAGGCCAGGCCTGACAACCTCAGTAACCAACCACACAGGACGTTCTGATCAGAAACCCCTAACTGGGCAGGTCATGGCGGTGGTCACCTGCCAGGCCTACTGCTTCCTTAGCGAAGGCCAGTCGGGCCCTTCAGTGAGCCCTGGATGTATTTCTCATGCCTCGAGGCTAACACACTTTTGAAATGACAGAGTGACTTTTTTTTACTAAACTCCTCAGGGCACCAGAGAGGCACCAGAACACAGAGCCCCTCGCTGTTATCTCGTTCCCCGCATACCATCTCTGCGGGCAGTAAATGTTAATTATCAGCTAAGGATGCGCTTCTCCATTTTACATTTTACCCAGTGCTAGAGATCTCCCTGCTTTGCTTTCTCCAGCCTCCTTAACCTGCCACCGATGGATTTCATGGAACCCTTTCAGCCTTCTCCTCTGGTCTAAAGTGGAAAATGAGCTGCAAGACTGCCATTCTCTGGCCCATCTTCTCAGCCTGCTGAGATCCTGCTTCGGGGCATGTCCTCAAGATTTTGGCTCAGAGAGCCCCTGGTGAAACTTGTCTATAGGTTCGGACATTCTTTGCTGACATTTGAAATAAGCCAAATGCCCACAAATCTGGTCTCAGAGCCGGGGAACGTGCCACCCGATGCCTCAGCCTTCCCCCCAGACAGTGGTTCCAACGCCCTTTACACTCTGTGCTTTCCAAGGTGCCAAGTGAAGTGGGAAAAACGAAGATCTGTTTCTGCCCACAGAACGCTTTTGACACCAAAAATGTGGAGGGGGAAGGTTGGGGTCTCACACCAACAACCAATTCTCCAAGTCTCCCGACAGTAGCCGGGTGTCCTACAACCAAATTGAATTCTAACATTCACTACCCAGAGTTAGTGCCAACCCCACGGGTTAAGCGCTCAGTCCCACAAAACTGCCTCCTCCCCTCCCACCCACCCCCTTTAACTTTAGACGTCAACCGCAAGCCTGAGGCCTGCCATATTGCTGAGTGACTGGCTCTAAATCTCGGGTGTCACCACCCCTTCCTCAGGCTCCATAATCTGCTGGCATGGCTCACGGAACAATGGCCAGCTTATTGGAAAGGATCCAGAGGAAGAGGCACACAGGGAAAGGTCTGGAAGGATCCAGAGCACAGGAGCTTCTATCCCTGTGAAGCGGGGGTGAGTCACCCTCCTGGCACATGGATGCATTCACCAACCTGGAGGTCTCCCAACCCTGTGGTTTCTGGGTTTCCATGGAAGCTTCATTACATCGGCATGATGGATGAAATCGCCGCCATTGGGAGTGAACTCCGTCTCCCGCTCCTCCCTACCTCCTCATCCCTCCTCCCTGGAGGTTAGGGAATGGGGCTGATAGTTCCAGCCTCTAATCACAGGGTTGGTTCCTCTGACAACCAGCCCCCCACCATCCTGAAGCTATCGAGGGGCCCCCTGAGTCACCTCATTGACATAAACTCCTCAATGGTGAAGAAGCTTGTTATGAATAACAAAAGTTGTTCTTGCAGAAACCGGTTTGGCTCAGTGGATAGAGCGTAGGCCTGTGGACTGAACAGTCCCAGGTTTGATTCCGGTCAAGGGCATGTATCTTGGTTGCAGGCACATCCCCAGTTGGGGGTGTGCAGGAGGCGGCTGATCGATGTCTCTCTCTCATCGATGTTTCTAACTATCTCTCTCCTTCCTCTCTGTAAAAAAAATCAATAAAACATTAAAAAAAAAAAGTTGTTCTTACCACCCTTATCCCTCAGGAAATGCCAAGGGTTTTAGGGGCCCTAATGCCAGGAACCAGGGCCAAAGACACATCTGTATTTCTTATATCCCAGCATCCGAGGGAGGGTTTCTGTTCCAATAGTGAAGTGTGTCTTCCTGCCGAACTTAGCTTGTAAGGGGAATGGGAAGCCCAGCAGGCTGCTCTCTTCTGAGGTCCCAGCATCCTGAGCCGCTGGCCTTACTTCCCGGGCCTCCTGACTGTGGGGCTTGCATTCATGCCTGCTCAGGGGAGTCAGAAGACTTCACAGCGCAGTCTTAAAAGAGCAATTCAAAAGGCACATTTCTACTTAATTATAACATGCACATTGATTGCAAAGGAATGATTAATAAATGATCAGAAAATATGCCGAAATCGGTGTGGCTCAGTGGATAGAGCGTCAGCCGCGGACTGGAAGGTCCTAGGTTCGATTCCGGTCAAGGGCATGTGCCTTGGTTTCGGGCACATCTCCAGTGAGGGGGCGTGCAGGAGGCAGCTGCTCAATGTCTCTCTCTCATCGATATTTCTAACTCTATCTCTCACCCTTCCTCTCTGTAAAAATATCAATAAAAATATATTTAAAAAAATTAATTAACAGAAAATAAACAAGAAATGTTAGCCACCACACAGGTCAAGAAGTAGAACGAATGTTGCCAGTAACCCCAAAGCCCTGCTTGTGCCCAGACTCAGTCATCACCCCTCTCCTGTACCACCATCCTGACTTTGACCATCAGAGAGTAGTTCTGTCTATTTTTGAACTTTATGTGAGTAGAATCACCCAGAATGTGTTCTTTTGTGCCTGGCTTCTTTTCTGTTCAACATTGCGACTGAGAGAGTCATCCGTGCCCTTGTCTGCGCGGTGGTTGGTTCATGTTCATTGTGTGAATAAAGGATGGAGCAAAAGTAGGTTTACAGTGGTGAGTATGCAAAACACGAGTTTTGTATTCCTTTTTTTAAAAAATATATTTTATTGATTTTTTACAGAGAGGAAGGGAGAGGGATAGAAAGTCAGAAACATCGATGAGAGAGAGACATCGATCAGCCGCCTCCTGCACGCCCCACACTGGAGATGTACCCGCAAGCAAGGTACATGTCCCCAACCAGAATCGAACCCGGGACCTTTCAGTCCATAGGCCGACGCTCTATCCACTGAGCCAAACCGGTCTCGGCAAGAGTTTTGTATTCTTGTATTAGTTTCCATACAAACAACTGCAAACCTATTTTTGCCCACCCTTCTACCACGGTGTATGCGTCAGTTCTGCAGCCAGTGGACATGTGACTTGTCCCCAGGTTTGGGTTATTATGCACATTCTTGTGCCTGTCTTTCGGTGCCCATGTGCACACATTGCTGTTGCGTGTGTATTCAGTAGTGGAATTGCTGTGCCACAGAGCACACAGATGTTCAATTTCAGCAGCCGTTTTCCGTAACAATTGTTCCAATTCCCACTCCCACCGACGGCGCTGCACATCCTTGTCAGCCTGATGAGTTTGGGCCCTTCTGGTGCCATGTAATGGTATCTCATTATGGCTGTAATTAGCATTTCTCTATTACGATTGGGGTTGAGCGTCTTTACATGTTTCATGTCTGTTTGGATTTCTTTTTTGTGCCAATTCAAGTACCTTGCCAGCTCTGCGAAGGTTCCTCTGTCCATTTATTACACATTTGTAGGAACGCTTTATACATTCTGGGTACAGACCTTTGAGGATTATCTGTATTGCAAACATCTTCAACGCTGTGGCTGGCCCTTTGACTCCCTTCCTGGTGGCTTTGATGAACAACAAACTCATAACGTCAATGTGATCCTGTTACCAATTCTTGGGCCAATAGCACAGTCCTGAAAAGTACTCCAGTTTGATAGTAAACCTGGAAATCTTATAGTGTACATCCTCCAGCTTGTCTCTTCTTTTTCCAGAATACCTTGTCTGCTCTTGGCCTTTTGCATTTCCATACATTTTAATATCAGCTTGTCACTGTCTCGGATTTATGAGGATTGTATTAAATCTAGGTAGACCAATGTGGACAAACTTGATAAACACTTTGAGCCTTACATTACATGAACATGCTCCATCCCCTCGTTTATTTAGGACTTCTTTAATTTTGCTCAGCAATATTTTGTGCCATGAGAAATATTGCACATCTTTTGTTAGATTTGATTTTTTTTTAACGCTATGGCCAGTGCCATCTTGTACCATTTTTGATTTCTGTTTATTGATGGTATATAGAAGTACAACTGATATTTTATATGGATTGTAGACCCAGTGTTCTTGATAAAGTCACGTACTAATTACAACAGCTTTTCTCTGTATTCTTTGGGTTAATCTGCCGTATCATCTGTGAATGACAGTTTTATTCCATCTGTGTCAGTCCCTATCCTTTTAATTTCCCTTTCTCATGTTCTACATGGGCTCTGTGACCTTGGACCTAACACAGTTTTCCCTCCCTTTCCTTCCAGATGAGGCGGAGGCACATATTGACTACGAAGACAATTTCCCTGATGACAGGTCCGTGTCATTCCGAGAGCTCATGGAGGATTCCCGGACAGAGGCCAAGGAGGACAAGGGTCCAGGAGAGGCCCCCGAGGAGGCCCCCAAACAGGACCGTCTGGTCTCCATGTCTGCGGGGAAAGAAAACACAGCCCAGGAAACAGCCTTCGTGCCAACGACAGGCTTGCTCGGCGCTGGGGGCAGCGTTCCCACAGGCCTGCCAGGATCGGTACTGAAAGGGAAGTACTTGTTCTGGCTTCCTGCGGAGACCTTCCACAAGCTGGAGCTGGAGAAGGAGGTGGAGGAGGACGCCAGAAAGCAGTTTCCTGCTGGGGACAACCACAGGGCCATAACGTTGGCCCCGGGTGAACCTGAAACCAAGGTGACCTATAGCAGCACTGGTGGGCCCTCGGGGCCAGATGTAGGCAGGAATGACAGCAAGGCAGGGGACCCGATGGTGAGCAGCAGCGACGAGTCCTGGTTAGACGGCTACCCTGTGACCGACGGGGCTTGGAGGAAGACAGAGGCCGGAGAGGAGGAAGTGGAGGAAGAGGGGGACAAGGCGGATGGGTCGGTAGGGCTGGAAGAATGTGCGCTATGTACTTCGCATCAGCCCATCCTCGTGGAGGTTAATCAGCCCAGGAGTACCACCCTCACACCAAAGGAGGACACGGCCCCCACTTCAGTTCTTCCATCTCAAACGCTGGATGCAGAAGCTTCTGCCCTCAGACCCAAGGGTGTGTCTGAAACCGAGGGTCCCAGCAAGGGAGATGGGGGCTTGATCAGGTACCAGTCAACCGTCCCTTGGAGGTTTGCCACCGAGAAGTCTCCTGGGCCCACCTTACCCTCTGAGCTCACCAGCTCTACCCTGGAGACAGTCACAACTGCTGTCCCAAAGACGCCCAATCGCATTCCCTCAACCACCAAGGCAGCCACCCCGGTTCCCATGGAAACCACAGCTCCCGAGGCCCAGGAGAACTTCCCCTACCTGCTGTCGGAGGACTTCTTGGGACAGGAAGGCCCTGGCCCCGGGGCAACTGAGGAGCTTCTTCCCACCACGGAGCCCTGCGTCGGCGATGGGTGTCCCAGCTTCAGCAGAGGCCCCATCATCGCCACGATCGTCACCGTCCTGTGCCTGCTGCTGCTCCTGGCAGGCGTGGCGGCCGTGTGGGGCTACCGCAGGTGCCAGCACAAGAGCTCCGTGTACAAGCTGAACGTGGGCCAGCGGCAGGCGCGGCACTACCACCAGCAGATTGAGCTGGAGAAGGTCTAGCCGCCTGCAGCGTGGGCTCTCCCAAAGCCCTGTGGTAGGAGAGGGACTGTGACATCTCACCTTGGCGAACACTGACCATGCACTAGAGCATGAACCGGTGGCCTGGGGCTTGCCTTCTGCTCTCAGGTCTCTGTTTTCTAGGCTGAGAGATAACTCTGAGGCTCCTGGCAGGACAGCTTTGAGGGTGTCATCACACACACCGGTGTCTCCTCGGCCCTCTGCCCTGGAATGAAGTGCACTCACCCCCAGACCTGGGCTTGGGCCCCCGTTCCACCTCGAGATCCAAGCTCACTTCTTGCTTCATCATCATACTGTCCTCTTTACAAGAAATAGAATGACTGCCTCCGCGACCCGCAATGTTTGCAATAGGCATCATCAATGGAGCATTTGCGAGCAGTGCCATTTAGGATGTGGATATTTAAGTGTTGGGAATGGGATATAGAAGAATAATGGATTGTTTCCTTTAAATGTGATGTTGCTGAGGGCACAGGGGCTAAGAACCAGGACATAGTCTGGAAGCTTTGAGACTTTTGTTTGTTGAAATTGGAGAGAATTAAGACTGATATTTTGTTGGAGATGGGGAAGGGGAAGGTGAGGAGTGGCTGGACACACATCCATGCCTATTCCCTCCATTCGGTGGGCCAGCCCGTCGTTTTTAAAAAAATAAGGTCAGCTCTCTACCGGTAAGCACTATTTCCTCTCGGAAATGGCATAGTTGTCCTTGACCGGTCTGTGCCTAGGAATGTCTCAGAATGTTTGCCAGGACTAACAGAGCTCAGTCCCTGGTTTCCTCTCTCCGGCTTAGCCATTCCTCTGAGCGCCAGTAAAAGGGAAGGGCATGGGAGGGGAGAAAAGTTTTAGGAGGCTAAGGACGAGGATATCAGGTGTGGATACCTACTTGATGGAGAAACATAGGAACTGAAAATGTGAAATGACCTGAGCCCATCTGTTCTTCATGCTGTTGTGACAATTGTGAGCTACATGGAAACAGCATAGGCCCAGGATGGATTTGTCTGGCTGGAGAGCAACCCGTTTCATAGTGTCTAGATCATCTTATGGTGGCTCAGCAAGACCCGTTGATGACAGTGGTTCTCAGACCATGGCCCTCGGACTGGCATCATGCTGGTGCCAGCCCAGACACACGAAGTGGGAACCCTGTGGGTGAGCCTGGCTCCATGTTTTAACTAGCCCTCCGGTGATTTAAATGCAACTCAAATTTGAAAACCGTTCGGTTTCTGAGGTGTGCTGAAGCCTAGAGGCCAGAAGATGGGTAACACCTGTGGTTTTTCCTGCCCGGGAGTCAATGTGTGACGGAGGCAGCGTTCGAAGCTCTGCAGTACCATTGCCAGCGGTTTCTTAGTATTGGCACAGAAACACATCACATCTTGCTAACATGCATCACCTTCTTAGAAATCGTTCTCACCGGTAGCAAGTGATGAAGGCACACCTGGATTTTGAGACTCTCAGCGTCTAAGTGTTTTCATGTGTTGTAAGAGGGATCCTGAACTGCTTTACAAGAGAACAGTGGGTGGTGGTGTTTTACCTGAGGATAAAAAGAATTCCTGCAACGTGTTTTCTACCCTGCCGCCTCTTTTCGGCATAAGCTTTGGAAAAATAATAGTCCACGTGGCTATCAAGGCAGCACGGCAAAATGAAAGACCTTCATCTCCATCTTGGGCAAAGCCAAGACCTGATGGTACAAAATGGAACACCCACCTACGTGTCAGATGAAATCCAGAACAATAGGAATGAAATGCCTTCTGCATGTAGCCAAAGCAAAACACAACAGAATAAAAGCCAGAGACTGTATATATTTATCAATTTAGGTTCTTTTCTAATCTATTACAAGATAGCTTTTCTATTTTTAACTATGCAAAATAACCTCCGTCTTAGCCTTGGGATCGTGTCACCCGACTATATGTAATAAACCAAGAACATTCACATAACACCAGTCCCCAAATAGGTAATATTAATACAGGTGTATTAATACATTTATTACAAATCTATTAATACATGTCAATGTATTTTCTAGACACGAACTGCAAAATAAGCCCAACACCTAAGTCTTTAAGTTTTCATTGGTTTGGTGTCATCTAAATTAATGATAGAGGATCTAAAAAGCCATGTAGAAAGTGAACGATTAAAACGCTGTCATTATGCATGTTTTGAGACTAGTAAATGTTTTTTTAATGTTCATGAAAATTGGGGCAGGGGTTCTATTAACACAAAGCTTCTGCGATATTTAAAATAAATAAATATTTCCCTAAGTAGTTGTTCCATGTATTTTATACGTAGGTTACATTGACATTGGCTTTAAAAAAAAAAAAAGATGAGCTTGAAAATGTCTGAATACTTGCTGTGACTAAGCTACGCCTCTAAGCCTACTCCTCTCCCTACAGCAGGATTTCAGGGGAGTCTCAGAGCCCCTGCCCCCTCCTCGAATCCTCCTCCCTCTTCCAGACCCAGCCAGAGATGACTCACCTCTCTCACAGGCTTTGCTTCCAGGGATCCAGACCTAAGACATCTGTCAACGCGCAAACTCTTATTCCCATGTCGCCACTCTTCAGTCCAAACTTCCCCTCTGTATCCCCTACAGTTCTTGGGCCGACATCAATAAATCTGTGTCTGCCTCCGCTTCTTCTAGAAGCGGGTGTTTGAACTCTCGCTACCGTGGGTCTGCTTCTGCACTGGCTGGCTGCTCACTCTTTCCATCCGCCTCCTCCAACTCCCTCCTTTCTCCTTGCTTGGCTTTTAGTGACAGGCATGGACCAGGGTGGCTGTTGGCAGTCAGGCCTGAAGATGTTTTTGGTCCTTTTGTGTGCAATAGTGACTCTCCTGTCACTTCTCCGACCTTGGCAGGGAGGGACCAACTCATCAGATCGAGGCCTGGATTCAGAGTATTTTTCCTGCCCTAGCCCGTTTGGCTCAGTGGGTAGAGTGTCGGCCTGCAGACCAAAGAGTCCTGGGTTTGATTCCGGTCCAGGGCATGTACCTCGGTAGCAGGCTTGTCCCCTACGGCTTGGGCCCTGGTTGGGGCGTGTGCAGAAGGCAACCTATCATTGGGTTTCTCTTACATCGATATTTCTCTCCATCTTTCCCTCTCTCTAAAAACCAATTTAAAAAAAAGCTTTTCCTAATGTGACCCCAGGTCTCTGAAAGTGAATCTTCTTTGGGAGAATGAACCTCTAGCTCCTGGAAGGCCCCGGGCCTGCTCGTGGCTAATCAGGCCCACTTGCTGCCAGAGATCTGAAAGTCCTGGGGGAAGGCTCTGCTTTGCTAAGTCGATGTCAGAAGTCTCACGGGCCTGGGAAGCAAGCGCTCATTAGAATGGCAGCCCAGAATGCCTGGGTGTGGTTACGCAGCCTCGTCCAGGGACAGAGAAGGAAAACGGTGAAGAACATGCAAAATAAGACATACAATGTGATTTTTAAACATCATCCCTGTTTGTAATAATTTTCTAGGCTCTAAATTTCCCACAAGAACGAGACTGTCTAACCTGCCTTTCCCCAGGGAGGAGGGATGGGAAGACATCAGCAACCTTCATAGTTCAGCCTACCAACCGCCTCCCTGAAGCTCTGTGGTTGCCATGGGGCCTGTTGGCCTCTTTCCTTCTTTTTCTTTCTTTCTTCCTTCCTTCCTTCCTTCCTTCCTTCCTTCCTTCCTTCCTTCCTTCCTTCCTTCCTTTCTTTCTTTCTTCTTTTCAGAGAGGAAGAGAGAGAAACATCAATGAAGGGAGAGAATCATTGGTTGGCTGCCTCTTGTATGTCCCACATTGGGGATCAAACCTGCAACCCTGGCATGTGCCCTGACAGGGAATCACACCATGACCTCCTGGCTCATAGGTCGATGTTCAACCACTGAGCCATGCCAGCCAGGACCCATTTCTTCCTTTTTTTAAAAATAGATTTTATTAATTTTTTACATAAAGGGAGAGGGATAGAGAGAAACATCAACGAGAGGGAAACATCCATCAGCTGCCTCCTGCACACCCCTCACTGGGGATGTGCCCACAACCACAGTACATGCCCTTGACCAGAATCGAACCTGGGACCCTTGAGTCCATAGGCTGACTCTCCATCCACTGAGCCCAACCGGTTAGGGCTAAATTTCTTCCTATTCTTTTGGGGTACAATGAGGCACCAGTATTTTTACCCTATCAGCATCAAGGAGGTAGTGAGCCAATTCATTTCTGCAACAAACCCCAAAGCTGGACCTGGGTGGGGTAGTGTTAGGGTCTCAGGTCTGGTGGCTCACGGGCCTGCCCTCGGGAGAGAAGCATCCGACTCTGGCGCAAACCCCAGCCGCTCCTTCTGGGGTAGGAGAGGGTCAGGCAAGGCAAAGCGGGGCCGCTGCGGCCTCCTCCCTCTCGGGGAGATGGCCCAGGCCGGGGTGCGGAACAGCCCTGCCCGGGCTGCAGGCACAGGAAGTCCCATGCACAAAACCTCTGGCTGAGGCTTATTTCAGGCTCCTCTCCCTCTCCCCTCCCCGCCTCGCCTCTCGCTGAAACGCTCCACACTAAGTCATTCAAGCCCGGAGCCACCAGAAAAAAGAAGGCGCTGTTTGGGGGATGGCAGATGATCAAGAGTTCAGACAGCTGCGATGAAGGATTAGTTGTGGGTTTTTCTCAGGGCCTCGCGACAAACTGGGTTGTAGCTCCATGTGCAAACACTATTAAATGAGAATGTTTGCTCTGGCCCCGCTCCACCTCCTCCCACAGCTCCAGCATTGATTTTTTTTTTCTTCAAACTGAAGGCGCTTAGGTTTACAGCTCACATTTAAAACTTAAAAACGTTATTTCCATAAATGTTGGCAGAAACCGGCCCCTGTTTATCCCACCGGCAGTCATAATAAACCCTTTCCCACTGACAATCTAACAAGTCATTTTCTGTTTGCCACCGAGTTTGGCTCAATACGATTTCTGTGCTCTTAACGTTCCCTCAGTAAGAACCCCTAAAAGCAACCTCTCCTGAGGCAGACTTTGGGGCCCATGGACCCAGTGGTTCTCCGGGATCCCAGAGGTGAGGACAACAGGTTCGTGGCAGGAAATAGAAAGTCTCAGGACTCGGAAAGCTATCAGTACATTGAATATGTGGATATCAGAGACATTTCAGACAATTAGTCCCTTTTAAACCTGTGTGTACACACACACACACCCTCAGCCATTCCCTGCCAGTGTCTGAACGTGAATAGGGGCCACAGTGGGTGGCATCAGACCTGCCCAATGGGTACCCCTGCCCTGGTTACCAGACCAGGGATGGGGCTGGACAGATCCCCTGCCCCAGCCCCTGCGTGGACCAGCTTGAGGACACCAAACAGAGAACCATGTGCGGTTCAGAGGGCAAGTGAGGTATCATAGGAAACTCACACAGCTCACAAATGTGTTCGGTTTTTTCAGTTTTGTTTTCAAAAGACAGAGCAGACAGATGCAGAACCCATGAGGTTCCATCCGGGAATCTCCTAGGCTCACAGAAGAGACCCGTTCAGGGAGGGGCAGTGTGGAGGTCAGAGGGTGCAGCCAGCACACTGCGGTTTCACGGCAGGCTTGGAGAAATCAGCTCGCCTTTTTGTTTTTAAAGAACGGTGTTGCGTCCCTGGACGTTAAACAGTTTGATAATTCCGTTCTACAGCCCTCCATCCAAGCGAGGCGCCGGCGCTGTTGTCAGACTGTCCCTGGGTTTCTTCCTCAGGGGACGTGGCTAGGATGGGGTGGAGGTGATTCTCAATCCCCAGTGAAAAGAGGCCAAGTTCAGAGAGTGAACGAGGACCCCACCACCGCCACCCAACCCTGTGCGGGAAAACATCACCACAAAAAGCTCAGCCCGGACTCAGGGGCAAAGGCAGAGGACGGAACGGAAGCTCTGCAGGCCACAGGGGTGGAGGGAGTCAGACCCCAGCCCCACCCTGGCCCGGTGGTGTCCTGTGGTCTCCTCACACCGGGAAGGTCAGCTGCAGCCAGAAGTCTCAGGAGAGTTAAACAGATGCTGGGCGCACCTCCCGCCCCCCATGACTCAGGAACCCTGGGGCTGGGCGTCCACTCCCTGGGTCCTGTCCTATGACCTCTTCCCCACTGACTTCAAAAGTCTCTCTGGTAAGAGAGAAACCAAGATGGCGGCATAGGGGAACACCTAAGCTGCAGGCTCGCACAACCATTTCAAAACTACAGCTAAAAGACAGAATGGACACCATCCAGAACCACAGGAAAGCTGGCTGAGTGGAAATTCTACAACTAGAGGGAAAGAGAGGGGCTCGCGAAGACTCAGAGGAACTGTAAAAAACTAAGGTACAGAGACATGCTCCTGGAGAGGACAGGCAGAGGAGGATCTGGCTGGCTTCCTCTAGCGGGAGGGAGATGGAGACTCCCGACTGCACTGAACCCCACTTCTGATTGCACTGAACCTAGCTCCAGGCGAGACTCATACAGGGGAGTCTGGACTGTTGTGAAAAGGAAGGATTGCAAGGAAACTTAGGGGAGCCTCGAAAGACAGAGGTCTGAGGGCTGTGAAAGTGCGTGTGAAAGTACTCGAGGAAGTGCATGCACACAGAGCGCTGACTGCTGATTGTGCTGCTGGCTTTCTCTAGCGGAGGGAAAACAGAACCTCACAATAGCACTGAAATCCAGGTCCAACTGCACTGAACCCCAGTTTCGGGTGAGACCCTGGGGACCCAGACTCATTCAGATCCCTAGAGCACGGAAACTCAGAACCAGAAGCTCATGTGCGTGCATGAAAGGCAGACCTCTGGAGGCAAGTGTGCATGCACAGACACAGTTGATCCTCACAACCAACTGGCTTGGAGGTCAACTCCCCCCAGTGATACCAACAACAATCAAGAATTATAATAAGACTGTACACACAGTCCACAAAGGGGTGCACCAAAAGTGTCCACTTCAGGTAACTGGGGAGGCAGAGCTACTGGGCCACATAGGACATCTAGCACACAAAGCTACCTACCAACTCAGGGAAACAACAAAATATGCAGAGACAAAAGAACAGATCATAAATGAAAGAAATGAAAGAAAAAAGAATAAAAAAATGTGAAGAGAGTGTAAGGAGCCTCTGGGACAGTTTCAAGCGTATCAACATCAGAATTATGGGGGTGCCAGAAGAAGAGAGAGAGCAAGATACTGAAAACCTATTTGAAGAAATAATGACAGAAAACTTCCTCCACCTGGTGAAAGAAATAGACTTACAAGTCCAGGAAGCACACAGAACCCCAAACAAAAGGAATCCAAAGAGGAACACACCAAGACACATCATAATTAAAATGCCAAGAGCAAAAGACAGAGAATATTAAAAAGCAGCAAGAGAAAAACAGTTCATTACCTACAAGGGAGCACCCATACAACTATCAGCTGATTTCTCAATAGAAACGATGCAGGCCAGACGGGAGTGGCAAGAAATATTCAAAGTGATGAATAGCAAGAACCTACAACCAAGATTACTCTACCCAGCAAAGCTATCATTCAGAATTGAAGGGCAGACAAAGAGCTTCACAGATAAGAAAAAGCTAAAGGAGTTCATCAACTCCAAACCAGCATTATATGAAATGCTGAAAGGTATTCTTTAAGAAGTGGAAGAAGAAGAAAAGGGTAAAGATAAAAATTATGAACAATAAATACATATCAACAAGTGAATCTAACAAGTGAATTAAAAATCTAATGAACAGAATAAACTGGTGAGTATAATAGAATCAGGGGCATGGAAAGGGAGTGGACTGATAATTCTCAGAGGGAAAGAGGTGAGGGAGAGACTGGACAAAAACCATACACCTATGGATGAGGACAATGGGGGGGAGGTAAGTGCAGAGGGTGGGGTGGGAGCCGGGTGGCGGGGAGATACGGGGGGGAAAAAAGAGGAACAATTGTAATAATCTGAACAATAAAGATTTATTTTTTAAAAAATGTCTCTCTGGCAGAGTAGAAGGTGGGGCAAGGGAAGGAGGGAGGACCCCGCATCCCATGAGCTGGGGTGCAGCCATCAGGGTGCCAAGAACACGGACTCCTTTGGCTTTAGCTGCGCTGCCCCCTGGGCGTGCAGACGGCTGATGTGGGCAAATTCCACCAGCGCCACAGGAGTGGGCACTGTCTCCAGCTGCGCAGCCTAGATCTTGACATGAGGACTTCATGGAGGCAGAAAAGGACGTGCTCTCGGGAGAAGGGAAATGGGGAAGGGCAGCACCGCAGGAGAAACGGGTTACATCCGTTCCCAGAGGCTGGGAGAGTGCGATGGGGAAACGGGAGCTGCGAAAGCCACCATGTGTTTTCCAGCACCAGTTAATCACCCTTCCCGGAAGCCCCGAACTCCATGCCCTTCATTCCTTCCCAGGCCACTGAGGGGAAGTCCTGTCTCCTGCCTCCGTCCCCGGCGTGTCCCAACCAGACTGAGTGGCTAATCGGAGGAGAGAATGAGGTGGAATTTTAAAAGCTCAGATTCCGGAACCCCACATTCTCCTGTTTTCTCCAACCTCAAAGGTGGCTCCTGCTTAGTCCTCCTGGTGGGATTCTCATTGCTCATGGGGTTTAAAAAAAAAAAAAAGACTAAAATCTGGATTGGCAAGCCTGGTGAGAAAGACAGGGATGAATATGAAGAAGGCGGGTGTGAATATGGAGGAGACAAGTGTGAAGATGGGGAGTTAGGTGCGAACGCAAAGAAGGCAGGTGTGAACACAGGGGAAGCAGGTGTGAACACAGGGGAAGCAGGTGTGAAGATGGGGAGGCAGGTGTGGTCACGGGGAAGGCAGGCTCACCCCTCGTTATGTGTAGTGAGAGACGGAGCTTCCCTTTCACTCCATAGAGCAAAGAGAAGGCTTTGAGGTAACACCCACGTGGGCAGATGGAAAAGGAAGACAGAGAATCTGTGTTCCCTGAACACTGAAGGGAAGTGTCCTCGACTCCTGTGGACTAGCTGGTCTCCTCCAGCTCCAAGAGGTCATCCACGTACTCCACCACCTCTCCCTGCAAGAGACAACAGGACACCTCTGCTGAGTGGGCTGCCTGGCTTTAAAGTGCGGGGAGCAGAGACTGTTCCCCAAAGGTCGTTGTTGACTGCCCGCTGAGGCCCTAGCAGCCCTTCGCCCCTGCCCTTGGGCCCAGGGGACCTGGCTTCTCCCTGGGAGGGGACCTGGCTCCCACTCCATGTGAACGTGGAGTCCAGTACCCCCACATATGACCAGTGCGAGGTGGGCAGGCCAGCCTCCAAAAGACCCTGCTTGGCGCTCCCCTTCTGTGCCTCCTCCCCACACCCTTACCCTCTCCCATTAGCTGCTACCCCACAGGAACACTTTCGATCCGTTCCTTGTCTGCTTTGATCACCAGACCATGGGATATTTTGGACCAAGATCTGGGTTACTTTTCTTTACATTTCTTTCTCGGTAACATGAGAGGGCTTCACTGAATCTTCATGACAAAAGCATCCAGCGAAGTAGGAACAGAACGGGGGCTTCTTTAACCTGACAAGGGCGCGACAAAATCCCGTTTCCTAGGAATGTAATGGTGGTTTTACTTCTTCTTCCATCTGGATGCCTTTTACTTATTTTTCTTTGCTGATTGCCCTGGCTAAAGCCTCCACCATGTCAAATATAGAAGGAGAGAGTGGACACTCTGTCTTGATCCCAATCTTGGAAGGAAAGTTTGGTTCAGCATTTAGTATGTTGTTAGCTGTGGGGTGTTTTTTTGTTTGTTTGGCTTTTGTTTTTGTTGTGCCCTTTGTCGGTAGAGGAAGTCCCCCTTCTATTCCTACTTCATTGGGTATTTTTCTCAGGAAGATTCAGGGAAGCTCTCTCATGTCACACCTGAGGAAACAACTTCAGAAAGCTCGAGGGACCTGCAGAATGACAATATCAATGTTACCTACTAACGGTTTCTCCATACACTAGCAATAAGTAATGGAAAAATAAAAATAACAAAACAACTCCATTCAATTAGCATCAAGAATAACAAAATTTGCCGAAACCGGTTTGGCTCAGTGGATAGAGCGTCAGCCTGCAGACTGAAAGGTCCCAGGTTCGATTCCGGTCAAGGGCATGTACCTTGGTTGCGGGTACATCCACAGTAGGGGGTGTGCAGGAGGCGGCTGATCGATGTCTCTCTCTCATCGGTGTTTCTAACTCTCTATCTCTCTCCCTTTCTCTCTGTAAAAAAATCAATAAAATATATTAAAAAAAAAGAATAACAAAATTTTCCCTGGCCAGGTAGCTCAGTGGATTCAGCCTGATACACCAAGGTTGTGGGTTTGACCCCCTGTCAGGATACATACAAGAACTAACCCATGGCCCTGGCTGGTTTTGGCTCAGTGATTTATTAGAGCCTCGGCCCTCGGACTGAAGGGTTGCTAGCTTGTTTCCGGTCAAGGGCATGTACCTTGGTTGCAGGTTCAATCCCCAGACCCGGTCAGGAGGCAACTAGATGATGTGTTTCTCTCACATCAATGTTTCTCCTCTCTCTCCTTCCCCTCTTCATCCCCTACTTCTTCCCTCCCTCCCACTATCAAAATAAAAATAATAAAAATATTAGAAAAGAATGTTTATTCTTGCCGGGTTTGGCTCAGTGGTTAGAGCTTCAGCCTGCGGACTGAAAGATCTCAGGTTCGATTCTGGCCAAGGGCACATGCCTGGGTTGCAGGCTCGATCCCCAATGGGGGACGTATAGGAGGCAGCCAATCAATGGTTCTCTCACATCATTGATGTTTCTATCTCTTTCTCCTTCTTCCTTCCTCTCTGAAATCAATAAGTATGTATTTTAAAAAAAGAATATTTATTATTTGAAGAAAAAAAAAAGAATTAATACATGAATGCATCAATAAGTGAAACAAAAAGCCAATGTTTGTCCTAACCAGTTTGGCTCAGTGGATAGAGCGTCAGCCTGCGGACTCAAGGATCCCAGGTTCGATTCCGGTCAAGGGCATGTGCCTTGGTTGTGGGCACATCCCCAGTTGGGGGCGTGCGGGAGGCAGCTGATCAATGTCTCTCTCTCTCATAGATGTTTCTGACTCTCTGTCCCTCTCTCTTCCTCTCTGTAAAAAATCAATAAAATAAAAAAATAAAATAAAAAAAGCCAATGTTCCTCTCTCTCTCAAACAAATTAAAAGAAAAAAAACAAAACAAGAGCCATGACCACCAGTTTGGCTCAGTGGATAGAGCTTTGGCTTGCGGAGGGTCCCAGGTTCGATTCTGGTCAAGGGCATGTACCTTGGTTGCGGGCACATCCCCACTGGGAGGTTGCAGGAGACTTTACTGATCAATGTTTCTCCCTCATTGATATTTCTAACTCTCTATCCCTCTTCATTCCTCTCTGTAAAAAAAAAATCAATAAAATATATTTTAAAAAAATATAAAAGAAGAAAGGCTCATCAATTTCCCCTTAAAAGGAAAAAAAAAAAAAGGATGGTTGGAGGCCCCCGTGGTGGGCCCTGGAGCACCCACTGGGCTCCACGCTCCGCTGGGAAAGGCGCCGCTGCCGCCTGGGTTCCTAGAAAGCGGCCCTGGCCCTGCCAGCGCTGACGCCCATTAAATACCCACAGACACCGCGTGTCTCAAGGTCCCCTTCTGTTTCTTATTTCAGGGATGGCTTGCCTTCCAGTGATTTTAGCAAAGATGTGAGTAATATTTTCTCTTAGCCAGACGTGTGCTAACCATGAAAACTTACCTCATCATCATCCATTATGTTTTCCTGAGCAAAGTCATACAGCTCTTTCTGCAGCGTCGTCACGTTAAAGAACTGAACCGCTTCCTGTTCAGACACAGACAGGGGACAGCTTGCAGGACCAACCGTTTAACATTAGGACGGGGAGTGGGAGGAACAGGGCATGCACGGGGTTTCTTTGGGGGTGACGGAAATACTTAACATGAGCTAGTGGCCATGGTTGCACAAGTCTGTGGATATACTAAAACCGGGACTGGTGCCCTTTCTAAGGGTGAATTTTACTGTATTTCAATTCCATCTCCTTAAAACAAAACAGAACAAAAAAACCAGCAGCCAATCTCCAGAGAATGATTGTGTGAGTGTGTGTGTAGGTGTGAAGGAAGATGTATGACTGTGTGTGTGTGGTGTGTGTGAGAGAGAAAGAGAGAGAAAGAGATTATATGTGTATGTATAGCAGTGAAGGAAAATGAATGTGTCTGAAGAAAGATGTATGAATGGCAAACCAGGACCACATACATAAATTCCAATGGAAGTACAAGGTAAGAACAAAGATAACTTAGAAAAGACCTTTTGAATATAATGCATAATCCAGGGAGTCCCCTAACACAATTTGAGGCTGTGGGGATTAAATGATGGTCCATTAGTAAATAAAGCTGTTAAAAATAATAACAAAGCAGGTGCATAGATGTGACATGGAGAATGTTCGTGAACTGTTAGGAAGACAAAGCAAGCTGCAAAACAGTATGTCAAGTGTGAGCCTGTTTCTGTAAAAATAAATAAATACGGGCTGTAGAGATGATTAAATGTGCAGCTATCAGGCAGGGGGTAAAGAGAAAGTATGGAGTGAGAAGGGAATACTTTTACTTTCTGAGTAAAATGTTTCTGTAATGGTTTGAAATCCATAGAATTTTTACTGGTTTAAATATCAGAATACAGCAGTAAAATGTTAGAGAGCAAAACAGAGAAAATAAAAGGAGTTCCCTTTCATTTCCAAATAACCCCTCCTCTTCAGATGGAAAGCAGTATCCTGAGACTACAGAGGAGGAAAGACCCTGACCGGTTTCTCAGTGGTTAGAGCACCAGCCTGCGCACCAAAGGGTCTCGAGTTCAATTGCCAGTCAAGGGCATGTACTTGGGTTGCAGATTCGATCCCTAGCCCTGGTCATTGAGCCTGCAGGGAGGCAACCAACTGATGTGTCTCTCTTGCATGGATGTCTCTCTCTCTTCTTCTCTCTCTCTCTCTAAAATCAATGGAAAAAATATTCTCGGGTGAGGATTAACAATAAATAGATAGGTAGATAGATAGATAGATAGATAGATAGATAGATAGATAGACAGACAGATGAGGAAAGGAATGTGATGCCCAGTGCATTGGCACTTACTGGTCTGGGCTGGAAATGCTCATCCGACAGGCCCCACTTGTCCCTGTGGTACTGGTAATACACCAGGTTCTGCTGCATGACCTTGTCCTTGGGGTCAAAGAGCAGGTAGCTGACCGCGCAGGGCGCTGCGTTCTTCAGGTCACTCACTGGGGTTAGGGAGAAAGAAGGACAGGACATCAATTGCTCTCACCTGGCACCATTCCTGCAAGTGCAGCTTCCTAACGGAAAAGGAGGTGCATGAGCCCCTTCCGGCAGCCCCTCCTTCCGAAAGCCTGCAACAACCAGAATCATCCCTAGGAGGGCAGGTCACAGACCCAGTCTCCATTGCAGCCTGGAGGTTGGAAACCTGCAGGTTCCTTGTTTGGCAGGGGCCTTTGCAGAAATGCCTACTGTCTTCCACCTCGGGCTGTGGTCTGAGCTGGTCTCACATCCCAGGAACCAGAGAAGCCTAGGGCCCACGGCCTAGAAGGTCCAGGGGCTGAGGAGGGGGAGGGAGGATGGGTTTAGCAAATGGGTCTCCCAATTGGCGTCCTCAAGTGCCTGGGTCCCCTTTGGGTGAAACCACAACCTCCAGATGCAGGTGGGCCCTCCTACAGCTAAACCAAACCTAGAAAACCCAAAAGGAGGGTGGCCTCTCCAGGCTGGAAGAGATTTGAAAAGTCAGCTGGGCCCGGCCAGTGTGGTTCAGTGTATAAGCGTCGACCTATGAACCAGTAGGTCATGGTTTGATTCCCAGGCAGGAGGGAGCTGATCAATGATGCTCTCTCATCACTGATGTGACTCTCTCTCTCCCCCTCTCCCTTCTTCTCTGCAACCAATACAAATACATATTAAGAGAAAAGTCACCTGGTCTTCTCATCTCCTGGAAGCAAGGTTCCCTCCAGTCTCAGAGTTGCCCCGCTTTTATTAGCACAGTAGTTTAGGAGAGGTTGGGATTTGTCTTAGGGCTGGGGACAAGGAAGAAGGCATATTCCGCCCAATTTACAAGCCAGGAACACTACTAGTACCTTGGCTAAAGCTCTGGGCATGAATAAATCATGCCGCCTAGTGGCTGTTTCTGGTAACGACAACTTTCAAACCAGGGTTTTCTGAGCCCCTTGTGCACAAGGCCCAGAAGGGGTCAAGGGTAACACCACCAGCACTCAAGAAATGAGGGCGGTAAGGGAAAATTATGTCCACGTGAAATGTGCTGACGGATACATTTCAGGCTACGGGAGGACCAACTGGAAGGAAACTGTAACCATCAGAACAGTAAGGCCCAGGACAGGGAGGAAGGGGAGTTAACGACAAAAAGAACAAACACATGTAGAGAGTTTGCTCTGTGCCAGTGTGTGAATGCCCTCAGCATTCCATGTCTAGCAACCGATTTACCACAATCGTATGAGGCTAGGGCCATTGGGTGTACTTTACAGAGGAGGAAACAGAGACACAGAAAAGTGAGTAAGTGACAGAGCTGGAATTTGAACGCAGGCAGTCTGGTTCCAGGGTCTGTGGGCTGAGTCACCATGCATGTTGCCTTTCTGTGCGAAGCATGCATTAGGGCTGATGATGTGACCTTGATGGATTCTCCCAAAACCTGGGGTCAGGGTCATTACCTCTCTTGTACAGGAGGGAAAGCTGAGTCTTTGAAAGACTAGGTCCCTGGCACAAAATCTCCATAGAAGAGGATTACTTACACTTATAATAAGCAAACTGCAAATAATGATACATGGTAGCCACAAACTTCTCCACTGGGTAGCCTCCTATAACTGGGGTGAGGTTCTCTTCACACTGGAGTTTGCATTCCAGAACTTCTACGTAATGATCTGAAAGAATAAATAAACGTTCTTTCTTTTTTGTGTGTGTGTGTATTTTCATTACTTCCTTAATGGTCCTTCTGCCCCACCTCCCAACCAATAAAGGTAAAAATGATCAATGATGAAGGCAACATATTTGCAACACTTATGATAAAGGACTCAAACCTTTAACATGTCAAGTTTCTCAAATATTAACAAGAAAAAAAAATAACCAATGCAAAAAGATGTGAAGAGAGAAGAAATTATAAAAAAATGGCTAATAAACACTGTGAAAAGATGCTAAATCTCATTAGTAAGAAATATAGTCCCACCTAAAGATCATTTAAACTGTTATATTGGCAAAATTTTAAAAATATGATGACACCCAGTGTTAGGGAGAGAATGGTGAGACTCCACTCTCATATTCTGTTGGTAGAAGCAAAACAGAAACAAACTTTTCAGAGAGCAATTTGGCAAAATTTATCAAAGGTTAAAATGCACATTTCCTCTGACCCGGTGGTCTAGTTCCGGGAAATTTTCTTTAGACAGAGCCACACATAAGCATTGTTCAAAACAGCAAACAAACATGAAAATAACCTAAATGCCAATCAACAGGATGGTGATTAATAAATTATGGTACACCCCTAGCCAGTTTGTGGATAGAGCGTCAGCCTGTGGACTGAAGGGTCCCAGGTTTCATTACGGCCAAGGGCATATACCTGGGTTGGGGGCTTGATCCCCAGTAGGGGGCATGCAAGAGGCAGCTGATCAAAGATTCTCTCTCATCATTAATGTTTCTATCTCTCTAACCTTCTCCCTTCCTCTCTAAAAAAAAGTCAACAAAAACATATTTCAAAAAAATGAAAATAAAAATAAATTATGGCACATATAAACCCATATAGACTTTAAAAGAGATTAGGAGGACTTAAATATAATAACATAGAAAGATATCAAAGACTACATTTCCCAGACTCCCTGGCAGTTCAATTGGGGCTATAAGACTAGCTGTGCCAATGATATGTGAATAGCAACAACTAATAAATGCTATTTCTGGGCCTGGTTCCCCAAAATCTCTCCCTTCATGCACCTACAGGCAAAGACTCCAGAAAAACGGTACACATCTTGTTGGAAAGGCACTCTCTTATATTGCTGGTAGGTGTACAAAATGATAATAAAATACTAAATAATTTATGGAAACATTTACTCTTTGAGCAATCAATCCCATTTAAGTTGACTTTGAAAACACACCTCCATTATTAGAATAAAAAGTCTAAAACGTCCTGCTGCAGTATTATATGTAATAGCAAAAGATTGGAACAACCCAAATGTCCATCAGATAATTGAATAAACTGTAGTATAGCGCCCCCTCCCCACACCAATGAAGTATTCGGCGCAAAAAAAAAGAATGACACAATCTCTGTATACTCGTTATGACACATTGTCAAGTGGAAAAAAACAAAGAACAGAACAGTGTATAAAATAGGGTACCTATTCTATATGAAAGAAGCAGACAAAAAAATAGGAAGGAAATAGATTTGTATACATAGACCCTTTATAGAAAAACAATGATTCAGGCAAGAATCCTCAACAGATGCTAAATCAGAGGAGTGGGGTGGTGGAGAGACACAGAGCTTGATAGACAGCAAGTTGTACCTCTCCACAAATTACGTATTAATCTCAAAAGGAAAAAATAGTAATTATGTTGTGGAGACACTGGAAGCTGAAAAGAACCTGCCCGGCTGGCATGGCTCAGTGGTTGAGCATTGACCTATGAAGTAGGAGGTCACAGTTCAATTCCCGGTCAGGCATGTGCCCGGGTTGTGGGCTGATCCCCAGTAGGGGGTGTGCAGGAGGCATCCGATCCATGATTCTCTTTCATCATTGATGTTTCTATCTCTCTCTCCTTTCCCTTCCTCTGTGAAATCAATAAAATATATATTTTTTAAAAGAGAATCTTAACCAAATGCTCAAGAATTAGCATCACCAATAAGGGGCAAACAGACACCACCCACATCTGGATGTGATACTGAGGAGGACACTTTTGTAATGGTCCAGCCAAATACGCACAACTCGAATGCAATTGTGAGGATACATCATAGAAACCCAACTAAGGAATCTATACTAATAAAAGGGTATTATGCTAATTAGACCAGACGTCTTCTGGACATCCTTCCTAACAAAGCCTGGCCCAGGCAAAGACACCCTGCCCCTGGTCCCGGTCCTGGTCCTGGGCGCCTGTAGCTGTAGCTTGAGCAAAGCTGCCCTGCCTCTGGTCCCGGGCGCCTGTGGCTGTGGCCTGGGTGAAGCCACCCTGGTCCCAGATTATGAGAGGCATGTCTGAGTGCCTGCAGTCGGACATCCCCCAAAGGGTCCTCCATTGGGGAGGGTGCAGGCTGGGCTGAGGGACACCCCCCCTCCCATGCACAAATTTCGTGCACTGGGTCTCTAGTATTCTACAAAGGCATTGGCTGACATGTTTAGAAAATACCAGTGGCATAAGAAAAACCAAGGAACAGCTCCAGATCAAAAAACACAAAATAAACAAATAATTAGGAAACATGATCCTTGGCTATAATGTACCAGGCCAAAAAAAAAAAAAAAAGTTGCTAGAAAAGATATTACTGGGATAATTGACAGAATTTGAAAATGGACTGTAGCTAAAAGCTTTGTACCAATATTAAGTTGCCTGAATTTAATCACTGTACTATAGATATGAAGAGAATATTATTGTTCTTAGGAAATACACTGAAGTATTATGGGTTAAAGGGTCATGATGTATGCAACCTACTCTCAGAGGGTCCTGAAATAAAAATAATGATACACACACTCATGGGGAGAGAATGAAAAAAGTAGCACTCAGTGTTAAAAATGAGTGAATCTGGCCCTGGCCGGTTTGGCTCAGCTGGTTGGAGTGCTGTCCTGTGCGTGGAAAGGATGCAGATTCGATTCCTGGTCAAGGCACATGCCTGGGTTGTAGGTTCGATCCCTGGTACATGGTGATTTGTTATATTCTTCTCTCTATTTTTTTGTATATGTTTGAAATTTTCCCACAACAAAAAGGTTTTGATAAGGAAAAAAAAGAAAGGAAAGAAAGGAAAAAAATAAAAAAGGTGCTCAGTGGCCTGCGAACTGAAAGATCCTGGGTTCAATTCGGTCAAGGGCATATGCCCGGGCTGTGGGCTTGATCCCTAGTGGGGGACTTGCAGGAGGCAGTCGATCCACCATGATTCTCTCTCATCATGGATGTTTCTCTCTCTCTTCCTCTTCCTTCCTCTCTGAAATCAATAAAAATATATTTTAAAAAGAAAGAAAAGAAAAAAGGTACTCAGTGGAAAAAGAGATACCCGAGGGGGAAAAAAAAAGTGATTAAAAAAAAGTCTAGATTCAATAATTGCCAAACCACAAGATTTCTACAGCCTTTAACCAATCAAGTGCACAGTGACTTTCCAAGAAGCAGACAGTGCTCAGCTCTGCCCCAGACTTATCTGACTAGGGCACCCTTTCTATGAGGTGCAGTCCGAGGCTCCGTGTTCCCCAAACCAACTTGGGAAATCTTTCTGTGGCCATTTCCCATTTTCCGGAGCGAGGCTGCCCACTAGAGGTTAAAGAGAAACCCTCGGGAAATCTGAGCTAACTCTCCTGACGTTGTCAACTTCCTTTCTTCATTCTCTCCTGTGTTTTCTAAGCTTCCTATAAGGAACATGCAGTCTTATAATCAGACAGTTTCTTTCCAAAAGTCATCTCAGTGACAACTCCTTAGAGGCTCCTGATACGCTTCCTTCTGCCTCTGTTTGCGCTGCAAAATTCCTACTGTTAGAGGGAGCTCAGTAACGTGAGGCAGAGGTACTCAGGGGCCCATTTTCATTTCCCCAGGAACCTGGGGGAGCCTCTCAGTGGGCAGGGCCGAGGCGGTCAACCTCCTCTGCAGGTCTGTGCTGGAACGCTGAGACTCTATTTCCCCGGTAGCCCTGCCAAGTCTGATCTGTGGAGGTGTGGGCCACACTCAGAAGTTCCTAGGAGGCCGCGAGCAGCCACCCCAGTGACTCTACGATTCAAGCCCCACCACCAACCTGCTATGGAAAGATAGAAATCCTTGAAGTCCTTGATCTCCCTGGCGCCCTCGCAGGCCGCGAGGCACTCGTAAAAGGCTTTGAAGAAGTCGGGGAGGGCGAGCTCCATGTCGGTGATGGACGTCCTCCAGTTCTCGCCGTTGTATGCCCGCACGGCTCGAATGAACAGGCTCTGGGGAGCAAGGAGAGGCTGGTGAAACTCCCCGACGTGGAGGGAGGGAGAGGGCCCTGTCCTCCCAGAGGAAGCAGATCATCACAGAGCTCCATTCTCATTCATTCTGACCCTTCAATCATTAGGAAGCCAGTTAATGACTTATTTCTGTCTAGCTTCTTCTACCCTGTGCACAATGGTAGATGTCTTTTTAAAATATATATATTTTTATTATTTTCAGAGAGAGAAAAGGAGAGGGAGAGGAAAAAAAAAAATCAATGAGATAGTGTCACTGATCAGTATCCAGGGGGAGCCAGGGAGCCCCAGGTCTGACTACAGGGCTTCCTGCAGTGTGACCGGCCCCCTACTGAGGACTGAGCCCACAACCTGGACATGTACCCTAACCAGGAATCGAACCCTGACCTTCTGGTTCACGGATCGATGCTCAATCACTGAGCCACACTGGCCGGGCCAATGGTATGCTTCTTATTTCATTTCATTCAAAAGGTAGCAAGTGCTTAATAATAAAATCAAGTTCGAATCAAGGGTAAAGAGGAAACTATAATGAAAGAAATCATGGGGAGCTATGGAGGGGAAAAAAGAGAGACAAATGTAATAATCTGAATAATAAAGATTTAACTAAAAAAAAAAAAAAGAAAGAAAGAAATCAGAGCAGCAGTCCCCAGGGGGTCAAGTTAGGGACAAAGGCAAAAGGGACATGAGGGAACATGCTAGGGAAGATGGAAATATTCTATGTCATGATCATGGTGGGAGTTCCAGGACTGCATATATTTGTCCAAACTCACTGAGTTGTACATTTAAAATCTGTCATTAAAATTTAAATACATTGTACCTCAATAAAGCTGATCTTAAAAACTGAATCCAGGAAGAGATAGAAGCCTCAGAGCAGGCATTGAACACCTGTCCCCTCACAATGCAGTAACAAATGGGGAGGCCAGGCCCTGCACCCGTTACTGGGAAGGGCAGCCCCCCTGTTGCCAGACAGAAGAAACTTTATGGGATTTCTGCTCACTGTTGACCAGATCGGGTAAAAGTGAAATGACGAGGGCTCGGGAAACAGCAAGTGCTTAATAATAAAATCAAGTGTGGTCTCACAAGAAATACATGCCAGCACTGGTTTGGCTCAGTGGATAGACCGTCGGCCTGTGGACTGAAGGATCCCAAGTTTGATTCCGGACAAGGGCATGTACCTTGGTTGTGGGTTCATCCCCAGTAGAAGGTGTGCAGGAGGCAGCTGATGGATGTTTCTCTCTCATTCGTTGTTTCTAACTCTCTGTCCTTCTCCCTTCCTCTCTGTAAAAATCAATAAAACGTATTTTAAAAAAAGAAAGAAATACAGATCTCAGATACATGCACAGACCTGCTAACCAGGAGGGGCCAGGACAGTTTCAGCATTCTCTCCTGGAAAACTAAAGGGACCCCAGGAAAGAGACTTCACACACTACATCTGAGGGTCACCACTACTGGAAAAGTGAGCTGGCGGGCTGGTCACACTGCAGGAAGCCCTGTAGTCAGACCTGGGGCTCCCTGGCTCCCCCTGGATACTTTCAACATACCCCTGTGTCTTTAGTCCTGCCCTACCTTCATTGCTATTCATGTCCCCAGTGCCTGCGTCCAACAGGCCCAGACAATGCTAAGTGCAATGGTAAGAGGGGTTAGGTCTTCCTCTTCTCATTGTCCTCATTAATTCTCGTCAGCATTCCTCTTTGCAGATGCATAGATCTAAGTAGCTTCTCACCTGTCAGGTCTGTCCTCCTAGCCTCTCTATTCCCTTTCCACTTTAATTTATAATAATAAAAGCGTGATATGCTAATTAGACCGAACGTCCTTCCCGGATGAAGCCGAGACTGAGGAAGCCCAGGTCCCGGGTGCCAGAGGGAAGCCAGTGCCGGCATCCCGAGGACGGAAGGTCTACTCTTGCACGAATTTTGTGCATCAGGCCTCTAGTAGGTATATATGTTGTGTGTGTGTGTTTGTGTTTAAAAATATGTCTCCTAGACAAAACCGGTTTGGCTCAGTGGATGGAGTGTCGGCCTGTGGACTGGGAGGTCCCGGGTTCAATTCTGGTCAGGGGCATATGCCTTGGTTGCAGGTACACCCCCAGTGGGGGGTGTGCAGGAGGCAGCTGATGGATGTTTCTCTCTCGTCAATGTTTCTAGACACAATCCCCAGTGGGGGGTGTGTAGGAGGCAGCCGTTCAATGATCCTCTCTCATCATTGACGTTTCTATCCCTCTCTCCATTCTCTCTGAATCAATAAATATTATTTAAAAGAGAGGGAGAAAGAGAGAGAGAATGGTGAAGCAGAAGGTTCTGTGAGATTTAGGAAAATACTGATGTGTCATTCACTTGTCCATTCACTCTGTCCCTCTCCTTTCCTCTCTGCAAAAAAAATCAATAAAATATATTTTAAAAAATTAAAAATCATAAAAATATGTCTCCTAGTTTCATCAGAAATAGAAATTTATGTCTTTCTTGTGTTCTTGGTCATTTTTTGGATGATTTCCAAGACTTGTCTTTATTTTACCATCTTAAAACTAAATAAGCAACTAACTATATTTCTAAAATGTAGCACTGAAAGGAAAGGTGGTGTTAAAAGCATCATGGAATGTAAAATCTCATTCGTAAATAGATCAGATTTATGCTTAAAAAATCAATCATTTCTATTGTCATGACATTCATCAAATGTGATCAAAAGTCACTACAAGTCCTCAGATATCTACACTTGTTCGATGAGATACACTTCTTCAACAATTCACATTGCGACTGAGCAGTGTGTAAAAGTCCAAATATACCTCATACGACTTTGTTTCCAAGTCTTTGATGTAGTCCTCGGCATCAGGCAAGCTCTTGTAATAAGCCATGTTTTTCTTCATCATTTCATCATCAGGATGCTTCAGTAGAAAGGTGTGGGCAGCTGCTATAGCTTTTGGAAGATTATTTGCCTAAAGTAGAAAGAAGACGAAAGCCACTCAATGGATGGTGAGCAATGACTTTTACAAAACTAGAAGGCCTATTGGATCTTGAACAACCTAGTGTTTCTACACAATGTTCCCAGCTTAGGGTCCAGAGACTTCCATGGTCCATTAAGACTTGGTCCAGCTACTCTAGGTGCGTGTTAATTCCCTGAAGGTGGGCCTTTCACCACCTCCTCTCCCCTGTCTCCATCCTGCTCCATACCCCAAAAGGCTGGCCTTTATGGACCATAACAATAGACTCCCGCCTGGCCGGCATGGCTCAGTGATTGAGTGTCTTCCTATGAACCAGGAAGTCATGGCTAGATTCCTGGTCAGAGCACTTGCCCAGGTTACAGCCTCGATCCCCAGTAGAGGGCGTTCAGGAGGCAGCCAATCAATGATTCTCTTTCATCATTGATGTTTCTTTCTCTTTCTACCTCTCCCTTCCTCTCTGGAATCAATAAAAATATATATTTTTTAAATGATAAAAACAAAAACAGACTCCTTTGCCCTCTAGATTCCAGTGGGATTTATCAATGAGGAACCCCAACAGGAGACTAAAGAAAGGGAAGTGTGAGGTTGGGTTATTTAGTCTCCTGGTTTCCTTTCTGCCTAGTCACCTCGGGCTGCTGCTGTTGTTCCTTAACTGAAGGTCATAGCTTCCCTCAAGGTGACCCTTTCCATATATACAGACTCTCCTTCCAGATTCTTTCCTTTGCTTCTTTGGCCTAGGAATGGTCACACTCCACTGTCACCAGCCTCTGTAAATAATGGCCTTATTAACAAATGTCCCTCCAACGGCCCAAATGACTACACCACATCTTTCCTGCCAGTGTCTGACACATCAGTATTTTCCTAAGTCTCTCACAGAATCTTCTGCTTCACCATTCTCTCTCTCTCTCCCTTTTAAATAAACTTTATGGATTCAGAGAGGAATGGAGAGAGGGATAGAAACGTCAATGATGAGAGAGAATCATGGATCGGCTACCTCCTACACGCCCCACTGGGGATGGTGCCTGAAACCCAGGCCTATGCCCTGACCAGGAATTGAACTGTGACCTCCAGGGTCATGGGTCAACACTCAACCACCGAGCCACCTCGGCTGGGCTTCTCCATTCTCAATGACTGTCACCACCTGCTCACGGACTCCTCCATTCCCTCAGCAAGTACTTTCTGAAAGCCCCCTACATGCTCAGCCCTGTTCTAGAAAATAACAAGGGGCAAAATAGGAGGAGAGGGGTGAGTCGCTGTCTTCATATACCATCCATTTAAGTAAGTTCTCCTTATCTCCCAGCAACCTCATTAAGAGCCTATTATGTTGCCTGTGTTCTGTCTTCCCGCCTTCCACACCTCTCTGTGGGCTCAGCTGACGTGTCCATCCCCCTCTCCACACTAGGATCCTGCGAGGACCCAGCAATGCCATTCCTGTCTGCATTCCTCGTGCCTGGCACACCTCCCGGGACAAGGCAGGGCACAGGGTCAGTGACTGGACTGGACAGTATGACTACATGATATTGTCCTAAAATCAATCCCCATTTTCTTCTCTTTTTCCCTTTCTCTTCTCCGCAGTTCGGCAGTGGCCCCTGATTCTGAGTTTTTACTGCTTCGCAGGAGGTCATTTCTGGTCAGAAGGCAAAAATGACTCCTCTGACAAAAGCCCTGTGCCCGTCAGAGAAGCTGGCGAGTGTGAGGAATGAAGGAAGCTGGGAGAGGGAGCTGTGGGCAGAGGCTGGCTGGCCTGAAAGAAGGACAAAGAGAGTCCCCTAGACTAGGAAAAAAGCCCCCCCTTGGCATCTGCAGAAGCAAGGTCTGTGGCCCGGGGCTGCAGGGTGGCACCCTTGTGGGCAGAAGTCTTCAGGGAGGATTGATGTGTGGGGGAAGGGTGCTCAGGAAGATGGCAGGAAGATAGTGATCTGGACTCCTCCGTGTGTGGACACGTGACCAACAACCAGAGAGCCGCCCACATTGATGTCCTGGCTCTGGCCTCCCATGGAATCATGGCACAACCGTGGTGGGCACAGGGGAGGCACCCGTGCATGACCCTGAAGGGACAACCTGTCTCTCTCTTAGGAACCCATGGCAGGGAGGGGCTCCCACCCACCTTCTGAGAGTCCTCCAGCCAACCTGCAGGGACTCGGAGGCAGGGATTAGGGATGGGGTCAGAGAGAGAAAATAAAGGGCTATTTGGTACACGTGGGTTTCCGAGCATCACAGGGTGGCACATCTCCGAACGAAATTCCCCCAGAACTGGAGCCACGTTGTTTAGAAGCAATGTCGGTGGCTGTAACAGCGAAGCGGTGGGGAGGTGGGGGGCATTTGAGGACGCCCGTCAGCGGCCGGCAGTGGGACGGTGTTGAAAAGCGTTCTGCAGAGTTTTAATAGTCCTGGCCGGACAGAGGCCAGCCTGGCAGCAGAGGGAGGGAGGAGGCCTGAAGGCAGCCCGTTTACCACACGTGCCAGTGAAAGTAGGCTCTCATTCTCAGAGGAGCCCCTAGAAAGAGGGGCAGTGAGGGGACTTTTTAAGGCATCTCATTTGGGACCTGTGTTCACCAAACGGAACCCCCTTCGGAAGAGCAAAGGGTGCTTACGCACTTTAACTCAGCTCTGCCAGCTGGGACAGAGGCCACAACTTGGAGAAGGTGGGTGACAGCCCCTCCCCTGCCATGGGTTACTAAGAGAGAGACAGCCAGCATGAGCGGACCCCCTCCCCCCTGAACCTGCCTAAGAAGCCACTCCTAAGTCGGTGGCAGGCCTTCTGAGTTTGGGAAAGGGCGGTGCCTGCGAGGCGGCCAGCTCTCTGCTCAGAGTTCAGAGTCATTAAGGATTTGACAAAGCACTGCAGCCCACTTTTCCTTGGCCTGTGGAGAAGATAAGCATTTTTAAAAATATATTTTTACTGCTTTCAGAGAGAGAGAGAGAAAGAGAGAGAGAGAGAGAGGCATCAATGATGACAAAGAATCATCAATCAGCTGCTTCCTGCATATCCCCTATTAGGGATCCAGCCTGCAACCTGGGCGTGTGCCCTGTCTGGGAATGGAACCATGACCTCCTGGTTCATAGGTCGATCAACCACTGAGACACGCCGGAAGATAAGCATGTCAAGGAGATGGTGGCCACAGGGAGAGCCCACAGCGAGTGATAAACCTGAGGCAGGCTAGTGACATGAAATCCATAGAGGGCTACACACCTGGAGGGTGGCCGCTTCTCTACAGATCACACCTCCACGCCTCCTCACTTCTCTCTGACATCCTGCACTCACCATCCCTCCCCGCGTGTTCATATCAGACATGTGTCCTCAATCACTGAAACAGTGACAAATCAGACTGGCTCAGAAGCATCCACCCAAATCCTGTCTCTAGCCTTTAAGCGTCTGGTAGAATGTATGTGCCTGTCAACAGTCGTTTTCTCTCTTTCCAGAGACAAAACTTGATAATATAAACATCGTTAAGAAAAAAGAGGAAAACACACCATACAATATCACCACCTAAAATCTGTGATTTTCAGTCAAAGCAATGAAGATTCTTCATATTTATTAATGAAATTCTTAATGTTTTTCTGCCCTATAAGAGATCTCAAAATACTAAGATGGTATTTTACTGACTTTTGAGTGTTACGTGAATATTAAAGGGTTTTGAAGGGAAGCTATGAACTTCCTGGCCTTTGAGGATGCCAAGATGAAGGAGAAAACCCAGGCCTTAGGGTCACACTGAGTAAAATGCTCTTCCCTTCCTCACTACGTCACTTGAATCAATTTCATCTATACATTAAAGAAATCAGAGCTTTAGCTATTCTCAAGTCTTAAAAATACAGTGTTTTCCCTTTTGATTATGTGATTCAATTTTGGTTCTGACTGCATTTGCCAAAAAGAGAGAATTAAACAAGTCATTTTTAGCTTAAAAAACAGTGCTTGAATGAATCAGCCACCCTTTTTCAATGTCCTGTGAATTTATTAATCTTATCCTTGGTTCCATCTTAAAACTTTTTTTATTGCCAGGACAAACAGTCACAAAACTGATACCTATAATAATGAAAGGGCAATATGCTAATTAGACCAGATCTTCCAGGTGAAGCTGGGACTGCGAGGGAAGCCGGGTCCAGGGTCCAGGGTGCCGGAGGGAAGCCAGTGCTGGCATCCAGGGAAAGGAAGGTCTACTCTTGCACAAATTTGTGTATCAGGTCTCTAGGGTTATATAACACTATACTTGAGCTTTCACCCTAGCCAGTTTGGCTCAGTGGATAGAGCGCTGGCCTATGGACTGAAAGGTCCTAGGTTCGATTCCAGTCAAGGGCACATGCCAGGGTTGTGGGCTTGATCCCCAGTAGGAAGTGTGCCAATCAATGATTCTCTTTCATCACTGATGTTTCTCTCTCTCCCTCTCCATTCCTCTCTGAAATAAATTAAAGGATATTAAAAAATAATAAAAATCCAGCTTTCCTTTTATTTGGGGTTTAGTGCTATTTTATTGCTCCTGTGGCTGTTTCAGTGGAAATCTGAAAAACAGATCTTGCAGACCAAACGCTCAAGGCAAAGTTAAACAAAACAGCCAACTTCTACACTCCAGAGTCTGGCAAATGTCACGCATCTAATTTTGCAGACATTAAAATACATGCAATTATACTGTTTTTAAAATCGTTTCTAATTAGATAAAAGTAGAATCTAGACTCTCTTGGCAAAACCCAGTGAAGACCTGCAAAGTTAAAGCCTCTTTATCCAGTAACAGGGAATTCAGCCCATTCTTAAAACTTGTGGGACTCCAAGGATAGAGAACTGCAATTTGTGGCTATTTTTAGCCAGCAATCACAGACAGAATCAAAGCAGCCGCAAACAGTAGAAAGACAGCTGTGCTAAATTTAAATCTAGAAGACAGACATCAGAGAGCACCAGCCCGATGAATCAGTGCTAAGTTCTGCTCCTCCAGGCAGGGATGTGTTCTCTCCCCCCCGTCCTGGCCTCGATTTCCCCGTCTTGAAAAGGGACCAGGCAACTCCTCAGTCCTATTACTGAAAGTGACTTTCATGGCAGATACTGAAAGGCGAGATCTGTCTGCCAATAATAGGTAACAACGACCAGGCAGGCAGTTGGTTGGGTAGCAAGCCTGGCGCTGTGTTCTAGGCACGTATTCTCTCGGCCTTAGAACAACCCTGCGGGAAAGGTATTTCCATCGCTGAGATGAGTCAGGGCGACGTGATCTGGAGGCGTCCTTAGCCTAGGCTGGGCGTCTGAGAGCGGGGTGCAGAAAGGGCGGCGGAGCCCGGCCCAGCACCGAGGGGGCGGGGCCTGCGCCCGAGGGGCGGGGCGGGGCGGGGCGGGCGGACTTGCCTTGAAGTAGGCGAACTGCAGGAACTTGTAGGGCTCCCGGCGCTGGAAGTCGGCCAGCACCTCGCGGCTGGGCTGCGACTGGCGGAAGGCGGGCAGGCCCTGCTTGCAGCGCTTGAGGCAGTGCGCGCGGCGCAGCAGGCCTCCGAAGAGGCGCAGCTCGGGGTGGCGGGCGAGGCCGGCGGCGGGCTCGGGCTGGGGCGCCACGCTGCAGTTGCGGTGGCAGAAGGCCTCGCTGTCGCGCAGCAGGCGGTGCAGCCGCAGGCTGATCTCCAGGTAGCCCACGCTCTCCGCCCAGTGCTCGCCGCTGTACTGGTCCAGCGCGTGCCGGTAGGCCGACTCGAGCGGCATCAGCTCGTCCCGCGGGAAGCTGCGGAAGCTGTAGCGCTCGTACTGGGCGCGCCCCGAGCGCAGCGCGCAGCCCGCGCACAGCAGCACCAGCAGCGCCCCGGCCGCCCCGCGCCCCGGCTCCATCGCGCCGGGCGGAAGGAAGGAAGGACAGGAGCAAGGAGGAAAGGAAGGAGGAGACGGCGCGAGGCCGCGGGCGGAATGCCGGGGAGGCGGGGACGCCAGCCTCTGGCCCGCCCCGTCCGGCCGGCCGCCTCTCCCCTCCCGGACCGAGGGTCCCCGCTGCCGCCGGGGTGGGATGGTGACGCGGGAGGAACCCGCTGCCTTCAGGTTCCTGCCCTGTCCAACCCCAGCTGGCGCTCTGCTGTTCACGGGTGGGGGGATGGCGGTCTGCGAGCCAGACGCTGCCCTAATGGAGCGTAAACTTTATCATCACTTAGAGGACTTGTGAAAACGCAGATGCCTGGGCCGTACCCCCAGAGTTTCTGATTTAGCAAGTCTAGGGATATATGTAAACATATAGTTATGACTTAGAATTTTATTCTAATGATCGCTTTAATTTAAAAAAAATATTTTATTGATTTTTTACAGAGAGGAAGGGAGTGGAATAGTCAGAAACATCAATCAACTGCCTACTGCACACCCCCTTCTGGGGATATGCCAGCAACCAAGGCACATGCCCCTGACCGGAATCGAACCCAAGACCCTTGAGTCCGCAAGCTGACGCTCTATGCACTGAGCCAAATTGACCAGGGCTAATTTTATTTTTCAATTACCGTTTACATTCAATATAATTTTATATTTGTTTCAGTGTGCAGTAGGAACGGTTAGATAATCATATCCTTTACAAAATGTATCCCGCCCCCCTCCTTCCAAGATATTTCCAGTACCTACCTGGCACCATACTTAGTTATCTCTATATCACTGGCTATATTCCCTATGCTGAGATCCCTAGGACTATTTTGTAACTAGCCAATTTGTGCGTTATCCCTTCACCCATTTCACCCAGATGACTAGGCAGAACACAGGATTTTTAGGGCAGTGAAACTATTCTGTACAATCCTATAATGACAGATAAATATTATTATACACTTGTCAAAACCCATAGAATGTACAACATCAAGAGTGAGCCCTATCATAAACTATGAACTTTGGGTGATTAGGATGGGTCAGTGTAGGTTAATCAGTTGTAACGTATCTCTGGTTATGGGATTCTGATAGTGGGGAAAGCTGTGTGTATGCGGTGGCAGGGGGCATCCAGGAAATCTCTGCTCAAATTTTATAAAAATACGTTTTTATCGGTTTCAGAGAGGAAGGGAGAGAAAGAAACGTCAGTGATGAGAGTCAGGCCTGCAACCTGACCCGGAATTGAACCATGATCTCCTGGTTCATAGGAAGTCAACCACTGAGCCACACCAGCTGGACTCTCTTCAATTTTGCTGCAAATAAAACTTCTCTTACAATAGTCTATTTTTAAAAAGAATGCTGGCTGCTATCTTTAAAAAGTCCCCTCATTTGGGGTTTCTCTGATGCTTCCTCATGATTAGATTCAGATAAGTTTGTTTGGCCAGAAAACCACAGAAGCATTATTGCATCTCTCGCTGGTGTCACATGCGAGAAACACAGTATCTGCCTCTCATCAGTGCGGTTGATGTTGATTACTTTGTTAAGGTCATGGTTCCTCCACTTCATTATTTTTATAATTAGTAAATGTTTTTGGTGCCTAGCAGCACTTTTCTTAATAGTAGGAAGCAGAAGTGACCTGTCCATAAATGGGGTTATTGTTATTTTTGTTTGTTTGCTTTTTTTATTGATTTTAGAGAGTGGAAGGGAGGGAGAGAGAGAGAGAGAAACATTGGTGTGAGAGAGAAACATCAATTGGTTGCCTCCGTCATGTGCCCTGTCGAACCTGAAACCTGGGTATGTGCACTGACCAGGAATCGAACCTGTCACCTTTTGGTGTATGGGATGACGCTCCAAGTCACACCAGCCAAAGCTGGATTGTTGTTGTTTTTAAGTGAGAATATATGCACAGAGAATAATATTTTACATCAGGGGAAAATGATAGAATTATAGCTACACATAACACAGTTCAATCTAAAAAAAAATAAGAGAATAACTTCATTTGTCTAAAGTTTTAAAGTATGTCAAAGCACACAAAATATTATTTAGGAATGTAAATACTGTAGCCTTACCTCTTACAAACACACAGGATAATACCCACTGTGATGAAGAAGGAACCAACCACACAGACACTTCGGACAGTGATTTCCTGTGGAAGGAAGGGCATGGAATTGGGAGAGGGTTACTGGGGGAGAAGGGATGGGAGTGAGTATGAAGACACACTGTTTCATTTTCTACACCATACATGTGTTTGTAAGGTATTATTTTGTTAGTTTAAAACCATTTTTAGGAAAACAATTGTAGTAGTGATAGAAAGAAAGTAAAACAAGGGAGTGGGATGGAGTGGAGAAAGGTTGCATGAGGAGGTGATGATAGAGCAGGAACCTGAATGGAGAGAAGGAGGCCGTAGAGATGGCAAAGTTCGGGAGAGAGTTTACCTGGTTCCCGGTAGCCTCCTGCCCAGAGAATTCATGGCCATCTTACGTGGAGCTTGATATCCCCAATGTGTGGAGAGCAAGAAAAAGGCAAACACCCCAATTCAAAAACACACACACAAACAGAAATGTCCAATAAATAACAACATCCTTGCAAAGATGTGGCTGAGAGACCCAGGTGATAGCAAGGTGACAGAAAGAAGACAGGAGAGAATGTTTAAACAGAGTCCTCACCGTGGCCACTGTGGTTCAGTTGGTTGGAGCATTGCCCAGTACAGCAAACAGTTATGAGTTCAGTTCCCAGTAAGGGCACATACCTAGGTTGCTGGTTCACATTGATTTGTCTCTCATTCCCTAAAATCAATAAACATATTCTCAGGTGAAGGTTTTAAAAAAATTGAGAGAATAAACCAAGCAAAGTCCTTGTTTTTTGTCCCCCCCACCCCCCTCACACTAAGGCAAGCCTCACTTAGGATATTTTATATTTTTGCTTCCCTCAAAACCTGTTTTTAGAAACTGAAAGGGAATTTCTTGTCCCTAGGACAAGGGAGATGCCCTTGTCAATATGAAAACATAGAGACAAGGACATCCTAACACTTATGACTGTCATATGGCATGCTGCTAACTTTTATTGGAGCTATGGGGAAACTGTTAGCTCATTATTTCACAATTTTATCTTTTTATTCTTTCATAACCATAACCATTAAGTTGGTTGTACAACTTAACTTCTAAACATGGGTCTCAGGATTTTCTGTGTCAGAAAACTTGAAGACGTGAAGAAAAAAAAAAGTACATATTTTTATTGATTTGAGAGAGAGGAAGGGAGAGAGAGATCACATGCCCAGGATTCCCAACATGCAAGAGGCAGCCAATTAATGATGTTTTTCTCTCATCAATATTTCTCTCTCTCTATTCCTCGCCCTTCCTCTCTCTCTAAAAATCAATAAAAAATAGCCGAAACCGGTCTGGCTCAGTGGATAGAGTGTCGGCCTGGGCCTGAAAGGTCCCAGGTTCAATTCCGGTCAAGGGCATGTACCTTGGTTTCGGGCACATCCCCAGTAGGGGGCCTGCAGGAGGCGGCTTATCGATGTCTCTCTCATCGATGTTTCTGGCTCTCTGTCCCTCTCCTTTCCTCTCTGTAGAAAATCAATAAAATATATATAAAAATCAATAAAGATATATTTTTTAAAATAGACCTTTTCATTATTAGATTTGACAAACTTCTGAGCCGGTTTCGCTCGGTGGCTAGAGCATCAGCCTATGGACTGAAGGGTTCCAGGTTTGATGCCAGGTCGGGGCACATTACCAGGTTGCAGGCTCAATCTCTCCCTCTCCCTTCTTCTCTAAAATCAATAAAAAATATATTTAAGAACAAACAAAAAAAACCCACAAACTTTTGCAAATTGCTACAAGTTTCTAAATACCTACTTTGAATTTCTGTTCCTATTACTGTCCTTGGACCACAGTTAGAGTAGCACTGCTCTCTCTTAGAGCATGTTACTGTAATTGGGTACCTGAGCATCTTTTTCATTGAAGATGAGTCCTTACAGGGCGACAGCTTTCTCGCGGTCATTCCACAGCCCCCACAACCTGGAACCCAGAAGGCCTTACATATATGCACACTTCATTGAGACAGGAACTAAAAATGTCCGAGCAGAAACAGGCATGGCCTTGTAAACGTAAAAGGCAGGCTTGGAAGTCTGACCATATGTGACTTTCAAGACTCCATTACTTCCTATTTCTGAGGCTCTTGACAAGTCATTTAACTCCACCGTGCCTGTTTTCTCACCTGTGAAATTGAACATAATAACATGCAACTTGGATCTTGAGGCAGAGCGACACACAGATGGTAAAGCAAATCAACCCAACAACGGCCATTATTCTTATTGCTATTCAACAACAATACAGAGTCAAATACTAAAATCTCAGAAACAAGCTACACTCTATTGTCTCTGTGCGGGCTTTTCCTGTAAAGGGCCAGAGAGGAAATATTTTAGGTTTGGGGGCCAAACGGACTCTGTTTCTGCCACTGCAATGTAAAAGCGGCCCCTATGAAACCTGTAGAGAATGGGGAGACGCTGTGTTCTTACACAACTTGACTCATAGATGCTGCCATTTCAGTCTCGTTGGTTTCAAATGTCACAGAAGATTATTCTGAAAAATTTTCAACTCTTTAAAATTGTGAAAATGGTTCTTAACTGACAGACCATACACAAACAGGCATCAGGCCCGATTTGAACTGCCAGCTTTAGTTTGTTTAGCACAATCCTGTGCTAGACACTTCCTGCCTTGATTCAGTTAAAAATGCCTGCTGCATATTGTCACCTGGGGTCTACAGGCTGGGTGGGGGAGGAGGTGGGAAAGATTGATTCTGCCATTTGCTAAAGTTTTTTTTAATAATATATTTTATTTACTTTTTTACAGAGAGGAAGGGAGAAGGATAGAGAGTTAGAAACATCGATCAGCTGCCTCCTGCATACCCTTACTGGGGATGTACCCACAACCAAGGTAGATGCCCTTGATTGGAATCAAACCTGAGACCCTTCAGTCCACAGTCTGATACTCTATCCGCTGAGCCAAACCGGTCAGGGCTGCTAAAAATTTTTTAAAATTTAACTTTATTTTGCAATAATTCAGACTTAGAAAAAAAATTGAAGAAACAGTAGGAAGAGAGAGGGAGAGGGAGCAAGGGATAGAAACATCAATGAGAGAGAATCACTGATTGGCTGCCTCCTGCATGCCCTCCTATTAGAAATCGAACCCACAACCTGGGCATGTGCCCTGATCAGAAATCCAACTGGGGACCTCTTGGTTCTTGGGTCAATGTTCAACCCATGTGGGCTAATGTTGCCTTTCTAAGACTGTATCTCTTCCTTAAGGGGCACATGGCTGTGTTTTGTCCTGATTTGACAGATCTGCCTACGTCAGCATCACAGGGCTATTGAGAGGCTCCAGTGCAAAATGAAAAGGTGGGAGGTGCTGCTCTCATCTCAAACCCAACAATGAAATGCAAATTCTGCAGATCCTGGTGCTTTGAAGGTTGGCATTTGGAATGATTTTACCACAGCTGAACCGTATCTCCACATTTCTTAGAAGGTTCTCAAACTTCAGCATGCACCAAAAAACCCTGCAGGGTTTGTAAAAATATAGATTTCTAGACTTCATCCTGAGAGTTTCTGATGGAAAGTTCCTGGGATGGGGCCCTGGGGTTTGCATTTGTAACAAGTTCCAGGTACTGTATAGGGTTGGTCCTGGCACGATAGTTTTCTGACCCCTGGTTTAGAAATCCCCCGGGGATCCTAGGGCTGGGATTCTATCTAGTGCACCCCTAGGGCAGGGCGAGGCTTCTGCCTCGTGCACTCGGGTTTATCTGGTCTCCACTTCCCCCTTTCTGTCCTCTGAGGCAGTCAGGGGGCCAGGAGACCCTGGTTAAAGTCCAGCCCCACCAGCCAGTTATCTGGCTGCTGACAGCGGGGCCTCCAGATTGCCTCTGCAAAGGGTCTGAGGCCGACGAGGGCCAGATAACACTATCCTAGTGTCACCAGGCTGCACGTGGCCTCCGGGCTCGTCCGCCGCTGGTGCCCCGCCCCCGGGTCAGCTGTCGCAGGGCGGAGCACGGGGCGGAGCAGGCTCGGGGACCGGCGGGCAGGACCGGAGGGGCGGGGCCAGGCCGCGGGTCCTCAGTCAAGTGACGCCGAGCGGCTGGCCTCGGCGCCGACAGTGGCGGAGCCGAGAAGCTGGAGGGCGGACATGCTGGGGGTCGAGCGCATCCTCTCTCTGTTGCTGGTGATGCTGTTGCCAGGGACTGCGCGCAGCTCGCGGGTAAGTCCGCAGGCTCCCCACGCGGGGATGCAGGGAGCGGGGAACCTGCTGGCGAAGGACAGGGCTGGGGCTACGGCCAGGAGGGGTCCTGCGGGGCGGCGGTCCTGGGATCCCGGGGTGCACTCCGCGGCCCGGCAGCCGGCGGAGCGCAGGCAGTCGCCTGGCCTTCCCGTCGAGGGGGGGCGGGCCGGGCGGGGCGCGCGTCCTTCCCGGTAGCCGGTCGCTGGTGTGTTCCGCTCCGGACGCCGGTTTCGCTGGGACCCCGGCCCCCCAAAGGTGCCGCGACGCGGGGTGAGATGAGGTGCGCCCACAGCCCTCCAGTTCCGCAGCTTTCCCGGAGGGGGATTCTGAACGGCGCGCGTCCGAGGAGGAAGTCCTGGGCTCTGGCTTGGGGCGCCCTCCCTGGCCCAGTGGGCGCTCTGCGGGGCGCTCCGGAAGGAGAAAATGGGGTCAGGGGAGGCATCCCCCCACGCCCCGCAATGGGAACTTCAGGCTCATTGCTTTCTAGACGTCCCCTTTCCAAGTACCTCGTGCCCTTCTTGCCCCTCCCCGCCGCCTCCTCTTTTTGCCTTGGGTTTTCCAAACCTTCAGGGTCTGGCGGCGGAGGCTGGAGGCGGGGGCAGGTGGCAGCCAGGGCTGCTGGAGGGGGGTCTGCGGGAGCGAGTCGGTGAGGGGGGGCCTGTCTGGCGCCAGAACAGCCGCGGGTGGAAACCGCACCAGCCCCGCTGCACCTTCCGCTCTGGTTCCTCCAGGGTCTGGGTGGGCAGAGTCCGGCGCGCTTTCAGCAGAAGGGGTGAAATTCGGGCCCACGGACTTGGAAATCAGTCCCTGTGATCAGAGGCTTCAGAGAGCAAAGTCACACGTTTCCATAAAACCTAGGGACTAAGAATCTCAAGAATTTGGAAACGCCTACGGAACGTGTTTTAATTTAGAGTTCCTCTTGGGGAAAACGTCAGGTCATAGGGAGTATTGGCTGCCCTGTCTCCTGGGGTCTGTGGCTCCCGTGCCCCAGATTTTGGGGCCAGGAGGCCTGGAGGAGTCCCCCTCCCCCAGGTGAGAGCTGGCCCGCGGTGAGAACCGTGGGAACAGTGGCAGAGACTGTGGGGGAAGACAGATCTTTATATGCAGGTGGGCTGTGGGCAGGGCAGCCCCCTGAGCAGTGGTTGCTCATCCATGCCATGCCCAGGCCCGCACTGGGAGGCTGGCCTCCCCCCAGGAATCCTTCCGTGTCTAAGTGTCCCTCCCTGGGCCTGGAGTTGAAGAACCAGCGAACCAGCTTTCCATGATTCTCTTATTTACATTTATCTTTAAAATATATATATTTAAAATTGATTTCAGAGAGGCAGATAGAAACATCAATGATGAAAGAGAATTATTGATTGGCTACCTTCTGCACGCCCCCTGCTGTTGGGAGATAGAGCCCACAACCTGGGCAAGGTCCCTTAGCCAGAATCGGACCTGGGACCCTTTAGTCCGAAGGCTGAGGCTCCATCCACTGAGCCAAACCAGCTAGGTGCCTTGTTTACATTGATTTAGAACAGTGGTTCTCAAACTTTTAACTGTCCTAGAAATTAAAATTGAAATTATTCATGAATCTATTACATGTTAAGAAACTTAAGTGTTTTTTCTGGGGGGGGCATAACAATGTTTCTCCCCAAAATTTCGGGTGAAGAGTGGTATTAGTTTCCACTTTTGCAAATCTCTTTCATGTCCATCTTAATCGAGGACAGTCAGAGTCTCGTAACTGCTCCTATATTCGGTGTTGCCATAGCATATGTCATGTAGCGTCTGAAAAGCCCCACTGTGCACTCTTGAGAGAATGAGAAAGGGGAGGGCAGTTAAGGCTTAATATTATTATTATTTTTATGGCTTAGTATTATTATGAAAACAATTCTAACTAAATGGACCCCTGGAGGGTCTCGCAGACCACACTTTGAGAACCGCTGATTTAGAATAATGTTTTTCTTATTGTAAGAGGGATGCCATACGCCTTGTGGGAAAACGTTAACAATTCCGAAAACTGCCCATCATGTTACAGTGCGTTGTTTGTACAGCAGCGATCAAGTGTGGCCACGGATTGGTGGCGTGGATTCTAGGCAGGTGGGGCCCATGTGAGCGGCCTGCAGGTTTTGAATGGGGACAAGAAGGCTCTAACATTCCACAAAGCTGATGCGGGTTCCTGGTTGCAGGCGGACCTGACCTGACCCGGAACCCTCTCCTTGGCCACTGTCCTTTCTAAGGAACTCGCCTTCCAGAGCTCGCCTGCACAGACCTCCGGGGGACCCTCTAAGAGCGGAGACAATGGCCATCTTCAGGCAGCTCTCCCTGGGCGGGAAGGCCGCCCTGGCCGCTGGCACTGTCTTCGTGTCCATGATTATCTCCCGCTCCTACCTGTCTGAGAGCCTCGAGCTCAGGGCCTGGCGCTGGCTGTTCCGCCTGCAGCTTGCCCTGTTTGCCAACTCGCTCATGCTGATCGGCTCCCTCTACATCTGGCGGAGCACTGTCGGGAACCTTAGCCACTCTCCAGCCGCACAGTCGGCCTGTTTCCGTCTGTGGAAGCTGGCCGTCGCGGCCTTTCTGGCCCTGGCCCACTCCAGTTTCTTCACCATGCTCTTTTTAGTGGCCGAGGAGCCCTATCTCTTTTCCTTGGCCGCCTACTCCTGCCTCGGGGCGTACATCATCATGGTCTTCTTCCTCTGTACCCTCAGCGGCATGGAGCAGGCCTACCAGCTCTTGGCCTGGCGCAGTGGCCGGGTGGTGGGCAGCCTGGACAAGACAAGGAAGCTGGCGCTCAGGCCGGCCCTGGCAGTGGCGGTGACCGCCGTGCTCAGCGTCGCGGGGCTGCTGAATGCGGCCCAGCCCCCGGTGGTGAAGACCGTGGAGGTGCCCATCCATCGGCTGCCCGCCTCCATGGACAACCTCAAGATCGTGCTCCTCTCCGACATTCACTTGGGCCCCACCGTGGGCAGGACCAAGATGGACATGTTCGTGAGGATGGTGAACATGCTGGAACCGGATGTCACGGTGATCGTGGGGGACCTCTGCGATTCGGAGGCCTCAATCCTGCGGACGGCTGTCGCTCCCCTGGGCCAGCTTCACTCACGCCTGGGCACCTACTTCGTCACTGGGAATCACGAATACTACACGTCCGATGTCAGCAACTGGTTTGCGCTGCTGGAGTCCCTGAATGTCAGGCCCCTGCACAACGAGAACGTGAAGATTTCGGCCACCCGGGCCCAGCGTGGCGGCGGCGGCGGCAGTGAGGACGGCGACTGGATCTGCTTGGCCGGCGTGGATGACATCGAAGCAGACATCCTGCACTACTCCGGCCACGGGATGGATCTGGAGAAGGCGCTGGGGGGCTGCAGCCCGGACCACTCCACCATCCTGCTGGCTCACCAGCCCCTGGCTGCCAAGAGAGCCCTTCAGGCTCGGCCGGATATTAACCTGATCCTTTCAGGGCACACACACGCTGGACAGATCTTCCCCTTGAACGTGGCGGCCTATCTCCTGAACCCCTTCTTCGCCGGTCTCTACCAGGTGGCCCAGACCACCTTTGTGTACGTCAGCCCCGGCACGGCCTACTATGGGATCCCCATGAGATTGGGGAGCAGAGCGGAGATCACGGAGCTCATCCTGCAGCGGGCCCCCTGAACCTGGCCCCGCCCTCATCCTCCGCCCTTGCCCCCATTCTCTGTTCCTCTTCTGGGCGGGCTGCCTGCTTTCCCCCCTCCAGCCTTGCCTGCCCAGCCCTGCTGAGCCACCCCGGCCGCAGCCTGGTGTGAACAGTAATTTGTGGCGGGGCTGCCTGGCAGGTTAGCTCTGTAGATGGCCGGTTGCTTTCTTATATGCATTTGTGAGGTCACAAGTCATGTGCGTAAGAACGGGCATCTATTGTCCAGATGAAGAGGAGTACACCCCCCTCTCTGCAGATCTCCCCAGGAATAAACGAAAAGAAACATGGGGTTGCTTGCAAAGGATGCCTCTAGAAAGCAGAGCAGGGAAGGAACTCTGAGCGCCTTTCCAACCCTCTCAGACTTAGGCGGTTGCCAGAATCTTTGGTGCAGAGCTTTCTGGGGAAGGGGCACGCCGCTGGCAGTCTGGAAGAGCAGGTGGCAGGGAGGTCCCTCTGGCTGCTGGAGAAGAAACTTATTTCCCCCTTGGTTCTCTCCGGGTCCCCTCTATTGAGAGAGCTGGCAAAACCTGCTGGAATACAGAGCTCCTTATTCCAGACCGGGAGTGATGCTATTACTATCGGCTGTTCCAGGGCCTTGGGGATGGTGGGGGGTGGGGGATGGGGTGTGGGGTGGGAAGAAACAGCACCTCGGGAAGTGATGGTAATAGTGCTGCATTGGGACTCAGGGTATTTGCTTCCTTTTATACAATTGGGTGAGCTGACTAGGGACAGGCTGCTTTTCCCTATTGAGAGGTGAGGAAACTGAGGCAGAGGGCATTGGCAGCCTGACAGGCGGAGTCTCAGGTAGAAACCACACCTAATACCTCCCCAGGAAAGTGTTCTTTTCGCTGTCTGGTGGTTCCGGCTTCAGACAGTCATCGGAAGGCAGAGAACACGGACCTAGAACCTGATGTTCTTTCAAAGGGGTTTGCTGGAGGCTAATTTCACTTCCCTGTGCAACCGCAGGGGCTAGTTTCAGGGCGGCGTAGGATGTCTTTTTATTTTAGGGGAAGAGTCAGGATACTTGAGTCCCACCCCAGGCTGGGGTCTTTTTTTTTTTTTTTTTTTTTTTTTGAAAACAGGCTCTCTCTCCAGTGGGGAAGTTGCCTGTGCGTTTCCTTGGCCGCCTACTCCTCCTCCAGCCCTGCCTCTAGCGGGGCTCTGGCTGTGGAGGGCTGGGACCATCCTTCGAACCAGACGGCGTCCAGTTTCCTGGCCTGACCTCGGAGAACTCTCCTAGGACGCTGGCCACAGAACCATAGGGCCATCTCTGCTGGCCGGCCCCTGGACCCATAGGAAAACAACCAGAGGTTCCCGTGACTGGCCCTCGTGCCAGAACCAAGAGACCCTTTGCCCCTGGGGCAGCGATAAGCCGTCCGGTTAGGAGAGGCCTCTCTGGGGAGCCTGAGGACCTGGGCTCAGCGCTGACATTTTTGTGACAGAGAGTCTTTCTCCGATGGGGACCACAGACTCCCCTCTGACGGGAGAGGCCCACCGGCTGCTCACCGCCAGGCAGGTGGGCAGATGACTTGTCCTCCCTGAGCCTCGGTTTCCCTCACCCTGAAATGGAGATAATTATCTTATCTACCTCAAGTCTGCCTCGTGGGGAGGGTCCTGAGACGTGGCGTGGGAGTTACACGTGGCACAGTCAGCATGGAAGCCCTCGGAGTTGTTAATTTGTGAACACAGCGGGGCTTGCTAAGGAACTGTGTTGGGTGCGCGTGCCCCAGGCGTTTATGGAGCAGACAAACTGGGGGATGTGAGTGGGTCCCAGGTCGCCTGCTGTGGGCACAGCGATTTGTGGGGTTTGCTGTCCTGTGCCTGAGTTCATCTTTCCCGGTGGATAATGGGATCCTGAAGACCACCCTTATTTCCAAAGTGTGGACAGCAAGCCTTCCTTCCAGGTCAGTGTGACTGATTCCTCTCCGTTAGACACGAAACAGGCCCATCTTACCTGTCCGAGGAACAGTCATGCTTGGCTTGTGTTCCATGACGTGGTGGGAGTTTCCCAGCAGACACTCCTCCGTTACCGCCCAGACAGGGTCCTGGAGGGGCGCTCGCCAAGGCACTGTCTGTACCTCTGTTCTTCACCCATTTACCTTCTTCTTCTGTTTATGGTTAGAGGAGATGGAGAGAAATATTCCCTTGGAGTTTGAAAGTTCTTCCAACTTTATTTTTTTAAAGCTGTAAATGCAAGTTAAAATGAAATGTTTTTGAGAAATTAGCAATGGCATGTGTGATCCTATTATTGGAGAAGTTCAGTACATTAGTCCCACTGTCATCCATTCCAAACATCCCTCCATCTTTTTTTCCTTTGTTGAAAACTTTTTATTGTGAAAATTTTTACATATTCATAAAGTACACAGAACAACCTCCTGAACCTCCAGCTTCTGCACCTGTGACTGTTCTGCTGCTCTCATTTATCCGTGCCCCGCACTGTTTTTCTTTTTTGGCTGGACCATATTAAGCTAAACCTTAGAAAGTATAATTTTACCCAAAATATACTCCCCTATGAATCCTTTCTAGAAAAGTATATACATAATGTTATTATATCCAAGGAAACTAACAGTAATTCTTTAATATCATCCACTATCTCATCTAGTAGGAGGTTTGGGGGCTAGAAGCCAGGTCTTCTACTTCTCAATACAAGTGTTTTTTTCCACTGAGGGTTAAGCAACTGTATCTGTTACAGGTAACAGGATTCAAATACAGTTTACTGTCTAAAGAGTTAATACTCAGTTGTTCCTGCTTATCTCAATTGTTTCCGCCTCCCTCTTCCCCCAACCTGATAAAAAGCACACAGCATAAAACTTAGCATTTTAATGATTTTTAAGTATAGAGTGTTAAGTCTAGTCACACTGCTGTGAAACAGGTCTCCAGAGCTTTTTTATCTTGCAAATCTGAAACTCTATACCCATTAAACAATAGCTCCTCTTTCCCCCTTCCCTCAGCTCCTAATAACCACCATTTTACATTCTTTTTTTTTAAATATGTATTTTTATTGATTTCAGAGATGAAGAGAGAGAGAGAGAGAGAGAGAGAGAGAGAGAGAGAAACAGAAACATCCTTGATGAGAGAGAATCATGGATCGGCTGCCTCCTGCAAGTCCCCCACTGGGGATTGAGCCTACAACCCAAACCTGGGATCTTTCAGTTCACAGGCACTTAATCCACTGAGCCAAACCAGCGAGGGCACCACCATTTCACATTCTGATGAGTTTGACACCTCTGGGTCCCGTATATAAGTGGACTCATGCAATGTTTATTTGTGATGGCTTATTTCACTTAGCATCATGTCCTCAGTGTTCATCCATGTTGTAACATGTGATAAAACCACCTTTCTCAGGCCGAACAGTATTTCTTTGTATGCGGATATCACATTTTGTTTATCCATTCATCTGTGGACATTTGGGTTGCTTCCGCTGTTTTTTTGAAATTGTTTTTTGTTGTTTTTTTTGTCTATTGTGAATAATGCTGCTGGGAACATGGGAGCGCAAATATTCCTTCAAGACCCTGCTTTCTATTCTTTTGGAAAAATACCCAGAAGTCAGATTGCTGGATTATATAGTAGTTCTGGTTTTTCACTTTTTGAGGAACCTCTGTACTGTTTTCCCTAGTTGAACCATTTTATAATCCCACCAATAGTGCACAAAGGGTCTGATTTCTCTCCATTTTCACAGAACTAGTTATTGTTTGTTTGTTAGGTGTGTGAGGTGACAACTTATTGCGGTTTCGATTTGCATTCTTCTGATGATTGGTGATGTTGAGCTTCTTAAGTTTTTGATTATTTGTATATCATCTTTGGGGAAATGTCTATTTAAGTCTTTTTCCCATTTTAAAATCAGGTAATTTGACTTTTTGTTGTTGTTGAGTTGTAAGAGTTCTTTTTACATTCTGTGTATTAACCCCTTACCAGATATGTGCTTTGCAGATATTTTCTCTCGTCCACAGATTGTCCTTTCCCGCTATTTGCCCTTCATGTGCAGAAGTTTTTAAGGATGCCCCATTTTTCTATTTTCACTTTTGCTGCCTGTGCTTTTGTTGTTGTGCTCAAGCATTCATTGCCAAGTCTATTATCATGAAGCTTCTGTTCCGTTTTGAGTTAATGTTTATATATGATGTAAGATAAGGGTCCAACTGCATTCTTCTACGGGTGGATATCTAGTTTTCCCAACACCATTTGTTGAAGAGATTGTTCTTTTCCCATTGAATGGTCTTGACACCTTGTGGAAGATCATTTGAGAAATACTTTATATTTACATTTTTATTTAAAAAGAAAAACTATACACTTTTTTTCCTGAGATGAAGGGGCAGAATTAATCTGTGAATGTCTGTGAGCCTTAGAGGATTGGGAACTGGGCCCATTTCTCCTCCATCTGTCATTTCCCCTCCTCTTCCATTGTAATTTACATTCTTTACCCACAGTCCTTTGGGATGCTCAACAAAAATCTTTGCAGAATAAGAAAGACATACGGTAGTAAACGAAATGAATAAAAATAGAATGTAGCAGCTCATCTGCAAATTTTCCAGATCCATGTCGATCCTCACCATTCCCAGTGGTGGTGTTTTGCTTCTCCAGCCTGTCTTATGTAATGGTGTTTCCATGACATTTCATGTGTGAAAGATACATAGATCTGAAATGTTCCATCTCTTTCTCTCTGTTCGGTGACCTGAAGGGTCTGGGAAGCCCATGGTGAATAAAGACTCATCCACCCCCATCTTCTCCCCTTAATCCCTCTCCTGTCAACACTGGGTGCTAGCAGCCTGGGAGCCTTTGGGCTCTGTCACCGTAGAGCTGAATAGTTCATGGCAGGAACTCTGTAGGCTTTTGGGTTTGTAGGGTGAGTTGAAAGGGTTTAGGGGCTGGAGATCCATTGAGTAAGCACTTACCAGCATCGTAGGGAGGGACTTGAGGACACATCTTCACAGAATCGGCATGACCCATAACCTGTGCTATCACAGAGCTCCTGTCATTTCTTCATTCTCGTTGAGGACTGTGCACAAGTAATGCAAATAGAGTATTGTTATTCCCGAGGGTTAGGAAACTTGGGAATGTTCACATTACTTGATGGTGTAAATATCAGTGTTATGTTTAATGGTTGGTTTGTTTTTAATGCTTATTTACTACTGAAACAATCTAAATTCAATAAATAACTTACAAATGTGATGTTGGACAGTATTAAGTCCCTAATGTGTATTTGGCCTGAGAGTGTTTTATTGATACTGCTGTGTTGTTGTTTTCACCTCCAATCATATATGTATCATGTCCATGAGGGACCCTGGGACGATGTGGGCTTGGCCTTGCTTGGGATTGATTTTACTTCACATGTTTTCTATGGTCTCGTGCACTGTAAGAACTGATGCTACCACAGCCCTGCGAGTGTGAAATAAAACTGGCTCTGCCGCGCTTTGTCCTGTGCCAATTAATTTAGAAGGGGTGGGATTTGCACACAGGGCAAATTTTACGTTCTTTTCATCTGGGGGAATAGACTGCATTCCTCCCTCACATTTCTTGGTCTCCTTCTGTTGGTGGTGCCACAGTGCACAGGTATTAAGAATGCTGACCCCTCTCTAATGTCCTTAAAGGTCATTCTGGAGCCATGAAGTGGATTTTCCCTGTTCACCTTGACCATGACAGTCACCAATTGGAAGCTGTCTCTTAGGTGATGCTGCTTCTGTGGCTCTCCCTATCTAGCCTCTCTATCTGCTTTTCTATTTGTTTGTTTGATAATCCTCATCCAAGGATATTTCTCCATTGATGTTTAGAGAGTGGAAGGGAAGTGGGAAGACAGAGAAAGAGAAAAACATCTACGTGAGAGAGAGACACATCAATAGATTGCCTCCTGCACGTGCCCCGCCGGAGATTGAGCCTGCAACCTAGATACGTGCCCTTGACTGGGAATCAGACCTGCGACCCTTCAGTCCTCAGGACGACAACTCTATCCCCTGAACACACTACTTTTCTAAGCTTCAGTTTCAGAGACTCATCACTGCTTTGCAGGTCCAAATAGCATGTTGTCTTTTATCTATCAGGCCAGAGGAACAGCCTATGGAATGTTCTCACAGTCAAGGTCTCTGGGAGAAAGTGGGGCAGTCAGGAGGGAAGAGAGAATGTGTACTGCTGTCCTCACTTAGAAACTATATTTGATCCTTTTCATTGATAGTTTTGACAAGTTTAGAACATGAGCCACAAACCGAATGCCAAAGGCGCTGTTGACCGTTTCTGGTAACCCTACCTGCACCCACAGGGTAGGTGCCACATCATCCACCGGATCTGTTTGTCACTGGGGCTCACAGGTCATTGCATGGGGTGTGATGGGGATGTGCTGTGAGGCTTTGTGGAGGGGACACTCTATCTGCTATTTCAGGAAGGAGTGTGGTCTGGCTTCCGATTCATCTTGAGGGGAGGGAGTATCCAGTTCCAGGATCTCCGCTCAGCCCTGTCCTTCACAGTGGCTCTTACTCATGGTGAGGGCTCTGGGGGTTGTTAGGCAAAACCACCCCAAGGTACACTCAGGACCAGGGAAATAGCCCTCAGGTGAGGCCTTTGACTTGTTGGATCCGTTGTGAGGAGGACTTGTGCCAAGACTCCTCCTCCCCCCTGGCCTCCCGAAGAGCGACAGGGAGAGATGGCATTTCAGGTCCTCTGGTGTCAGTATCAGCTCAGATCTTACCCAGCAATCCTCAGAAGGTCTGGGGGTGCCACTTTCCTTAGGACCAGGTACCCTCAGTCCCACTGGGGAAGGATTGGGGACTATTGTGTGTATAGTACTTGGAGTGGCATCGCAGGACCCTCCCTGATGGGAACCCATCCAGCCCTTTGTGCAGTCAGTTGGCTGTCAGAGCCGGCAACTAGGGGAAGGGATCGGTTTTCCATTGCAGGAGCCTTTGCTTCATGAGTTCCTGACTTGTTTTTTCTTGTCAGACACATCACAACTCCCTCGCTGGTTGCCCAGCCGTCTCACCTTCCAGGAACGCTGTGGCTTAGGAGCCATTGCTTACGATGGCTATTGGCCAGCACACCTGCTTGCCACTCTGGCCTTGCTGGTCATTGCTGTCATGCTACCCACCTGCTCCTGATGGTTAAATGGTCCCCCTTTGATGGTCAGAATCTCATAATCCCCAAACTTAGGGATCCCAGGGCCAAGGAGCATCTTCTGTCACCCTTTTCCTACGGAGGACAACACGCTCATCGGCTTCTTAGAAATGCCAGGCTCCTCCTCCCTGGGGCATTCCTCCCTGAAGGGAGTGTCAGATGGCGACTTGTGAGCCATCTCATACCTTCCTCAGGATGCCCACACAGTCCTGGCACCTCCAGCTCATTTCCTGCAGGCCAGTATCAGGTCCAGGTCTGGAGAACCGTCCTCACAGCCCGGAGAGGCGGGGGAGGGTTAAGGTGCTTTACCAAGATGCTATCTCACACGTCATGGGAGAGTGCACCATGTCAGCAAACTTCCCTCTATCCAGCTTCCTTTTCTGGAAGGAGATGCAGGTCTCCGATCATTGCCTTAGAAGCCTCTGGCATTCACAGAATGCTTTGAGTGGATGGCTTACACGAGCCTGTCAGCCAGTCTCTTCCTTCAAAGCTTTCAAGTCTGTTACAAAAGCCAGGCGACCTCACAGTGCTTTCAATGACCAGTGACACATCCCATTCCAGGGGTAGAGTTCATGCAGATGCCACCCCTCCCCTCCTGCCTGTACCTCCTCCAAGTCCAGCACAGGGGAGGGCCTTCGTATTCGCATTGTGTCACCCCACCCACTTGGCACCAGCTGAAGGGTCCTTGCTGCTGTTTGACAGATATGAGAAATCCAGGTACAGACTCACAGCCTGAGCATCTGCTGGGTGGGCCACACCTTCCTTTGGGTTCCTCTAGAAGCATAAGCTGAAACAGGGGCTCCCATGCAGGTGGTCTGAGAAGTGACTCCAGAGTGCAGCCATGAGGGACAGGTGGAAAGGAGCAAAAGCCTACATGAGGATGTGTGTTGTGGTTCTCACTCTACGTAACAGCCATGATTCTGCGAAGATCGTTTCTCAGAGTAATGAGTAATCTAGCGATCTCCAAAGATGATCAGTGAATTTCCCCGCCCCCGCCCCCATGTATTGTTACAAACTTATAGCTGTTAATATCCATACGATCTTTTTTTTTTCTTTCCTGTTGATATGTCTCTTAAGTCTCCCTCCCTCTCTCCCTCTCTTTTTCTTTCTCCCCGGCCCTCTCTCTCTCAAAAAAAAAAAAAAAAAAAAAAAAGCTCAAATTTTTCCACCTGGGGGCAGTGGAGCCTCTACAATTCAGTCCCTGTGTCCTACACCTAACCAAGCCCTGGTCCTGTGGGTTCTCCCTGCTGTCCACTGCCCACCCCCCTGTTACCACCATGATTCAGGTCTCTGCTTCCTGTTTTGTCACTTCAATAAAAGGCCAGAGTCCTGAATGTTTGAAAGCACACACTGGATCCTACTGTTCTTCTGTTTAAGTTGCTCTCCATAGCTCTTGGCATAAGTCCAGGCCCTTGAACTTGGAGTTCAGGGCTCATTCCATCTGGGCCCTGCCCATCTCTGTTTCAGCAATTGTCAGCTCCACCTGTACTGACGTCTGCAGCTCTCTCCCTTCCCTGCAGCCTGCCCTCTCCACCAGTCTCACAGTTTTCTCTGACTACATCGCCTTTCCCTGTGGTCAACTCTACTTCATCTTAGGATTTCACTTAGGCCAATAGTTCCCTCTCTCTCTCTCTCTCTCTCTCTCTCTCTCTCTCTTAAACATATATTTTTATTGATTTCAGAGAAGAAGGGAGAGGGAGAGAGAGATAGAAACATCAATGATGAGAATCACTGTTTGGCCGCCTCCTGCACACACCTCACTGGGGATCGCCTGCAACCCAGGCATGTGCCTTGACTGGGAATCGAACCTGGGACTCTTTAGTCTGCAGGTCGAAACTGTATCCACTGAGCCAAACCAGTAGTTCTCTAATATATATATATATTTCTTTTAATTGATTTCAGAGAGGAAGAGAGAAGGAGAAATAGAAACATCAATGATGAGAGTCTTTGATCGGCTGCCTCCTGCATGCCCCCTCCTGGGGATGGAGCCCGCAACCCAGGCTTGTGCCCTGACCAGGAACGGTGACCTCCTTGTTCATAGGTTGACACTCAATTATTGAGTTACACTGGCCAGCAGGCCAGTAGTTCTCAACTCTGCTGCACATTACATCATCTGGGGCGGTTTTAAGAAATACCAGTGCCTGGGCTACGCCCAAGATCAATTAAAATCTGAATGTCTGGAGCGTGAGGCCTGGCTTTGCTAATTTAAAAACTTTGCAGGTGATTCTGATGTGTGGCCAAGGTTGAGAACCACAGTTTGGGATGTCCCTTCCTCTGGAAAAGTTTCTCTTGCCACTTCCCCTGGTCCCCTCCCTGTCCCAATGCCTGGGTTACATGTCATTAAGTACAGTGGTACCTCGAGATACGAGTGCCCTAACATACGAGATTTTTGAGATACGAGCTGTTGAGCGAGCGATTTTTGCTTTGAAATACCAGCAACATTTGAGATAGAAGTAATCGCGTGGATCAGCTGGCTGCACACGACCCACCAGTTTACCGCGACTCGAGCGTCTCATAGTTTCCCACGCCTCAAGGTTACAGAACTAATTAAACTCGTATCTCGAGGTACCACTGTACTGCTACAACATTCTGCTCAATCCTTTTTTATCCCCAGCTTTATTGAAATATAACTGATGGGTAGTATTGTGTAAGTTTAAAGTCCACAATGTGATGCTTGTATCTTTATCATCTAGGCCTCGCTAGGTTAATGCTCGGTTTTCTTCCTTGTTGGATGGAAGCATGTAGGCTGTGGTCACATCTGTGTGGTCCATGCTTACTCAGCACACAGTAGGTACTTGGTGATATTTCTAAACAGATGGTAGGGAGCTATTTGGGCTGGATTTTGAGGTTGTTTTAAATATAGGATGGGGCTTCACTGTGTGGGATGAAAGCCAGATTTTTTTTTTTTAATATATTTTATTCATTTTTTACAGAGAGGAAGGGAGAGAGATAGAAAGTCAGAAACATCAATGAGAGAGAGACATCAATCAGCCGCCTCCTGCACGCTCCACAGTGGAGATGTGCCCGTAAGCAAGGTACATGCCCCCAACCGGAATCGAACCTGGGACCTTTCAGTCCACAAGCCGACGCTCTATCCACTGAGCCAAACCGGTCTCGGCCTTTTTTTTTTTTTTTTTTTAAGTATACTTCTTTATTGACTTCAGAGAGGAAGGGAGAGGTAGAGGGAGAGATAGAAATGTCAATGATGAGAGAGAATCATCAATCGGCTGCCTCCTGCACCTTCTGCTCCTTTACTGGGGATCGAGCCTGACACCTTGGCATGTGCCCTTGGCCAGAATCGAACCCAGGACCCTTCAGTCTGCAGGCGGACACTCTATGCACTGAGCCAAACCTGCCAGGGCACAAAAGCCAGATTCTATCATCCGCCAACATAATTTCTCGCCAGCACCTCTGTGGCTTTTCTGAATCCCTTCTCCTAGACATGTGGACTTCAAGCAGCCCTTTCCTTTTCCCCACTTCTGCCCAAAGTTGCTTACTCCCTTCAGACTTGTTTGCTCAAAGAACATTCCCAACTCCTAGAACACCCTTGAATTCACAGAACTTGTGAGAAATCCTTATTTGACACTTTAGTCATATACATGCCCAGAAAGTGTTTTCAAAATTGGGGCACCTGGCCTTGGCTTAGTGGATAGTGTTGGCTTGAGGACTGAAAGGTCACTTGCCTGGGTTTCGGGCTCGGTCCCTAGTGGGGGGCCTGCTGGAGGTAGCCAATCAATGATTCTCTCTCATCCTTGACTTTTCTATCTCTCCCTTCCTCTCTGAAATAAAAATATTTTTAATATAGCTTTATTGATTTCAGAGTATGGGAGAGAGTTAGAGAGAGAGAAACATTAAGGATGAGAGAGAACCATCGATTGGCTGCCTCCTGCACGTCTCCCACTGGGAGGGATTGAGCCAACAACCTGTGCATATGCCCTTGGCCAGAATTGAACCTGGGACCCTGTATTCCACAGGCCGATGCTCTATCCACTGAGCCAAACCAGCTAGGGCTAAAAATGTATTTTTTTTAAATTAGGGCACCTCCCTTCTTAATACATAAAATTATTTTTGTATTATATGAGTTTCTTGAGGAGTATCTTGCCTTTGAATGGAAAATTAAAGACTTGGATTACTAGAAGAACAAACTGTCATTAAAATGATTATTTTATTATTATTTATGTGTTCTTATTTTGGGGTAGCTTTATTTAGATGTAATTCACAAACAGTAAAGCTTTCCATTTGTTCCAAAGCAATCTACTTGGAGTGTTTTAACTTACAGTCACAGTGCCTGATGCCGTTGTTGGACTTCAGACCATGTTGGATCTAAAACACATGCTGTCACCCTTGCTTCAGATATTACGTCAAGGCCCCCTCCCCCCAAAAGCTCTTACTGTCTTGCTGCTACGAAAAAAAAAAATCATTTAAAAAAAATTCATGCCGAAACCGGTTTGGCTCAATGGATAGAGCATCGGTCTGCGGCCTGAAAGGTCCCAGGTTCGATTCTGGTCAAAGGCATGTACCTTGTTGGTTTCGGGCACATCCCCAGTGGGGGCATGCAGGAGGCAGCTGATCGATGTTTCTTTCTCATCAATGTTTCTAATTCGCTATCCCTCTTCCTTCCTCTCTGTAAAAAATCAATAAAACATTTTTTTTTTAATTCATATTGTGCCCTAACCAGTTTGGCTCAATGGATAGAGTGTCAGCCTGCAGACTGAAGGATCCCAGGTTTGATTCCAGTCAAAGGCATGTACCTTGGTTGCGGACATATGCCCAATAGGAGGTGTGCAGGAGGCAGCTGATCCATGTTTCTAACTCTCTATCCCTCTTCCTTCCTTTCTGTAAAAAATGAATAAAATATATTTTTTAAAAATTCATATTGTGACCTTTGAAAGCCTAGAAATGCACAAGAAATCTTACCAATGCTTCTTGTAGCCCTAGTCCTGGTGGCCCTTGTGGCCTGTTGCTACCTTTTTCATCCACCAGGGGACAGTATTTCCCTCTGCCTGTTGGCCTCTCCTTTGAGATCCTAGCATTTCTAGTTTCTGAAGTTGTGCCAAGTGTTTCTCAAAATTTGATTTGACTGCTAGAAATGTTATATTGCAACCACGTAGAGACCTACATACATAGACAATTCTATATATGTATATATAATAAAACTTTCATAAAATACTTGTCTTTACTACGTGCAATACACTCTATTTTCTAGTCTCTTTTATTCTCAAAAGGTGCCCATCATCACTTAACCTGACTCACAAACTGGGTGGCAGCCCACAATGTGAGAAATATTGCTTTAGAGTTCACTTAGTGTGACATCCTGCATATTTTGGATAAAAGGAGGCATTCGAGAGGGACCTGCCTAGGTCCCACCCAGGTGGAACTTAGAGCAACACCTAGGATGAGGCTTCAGGACTTCATCGGGAGAGAGGGATGCATGTGTGCCTGTGTGTGTATCTGTGTATTGTATTCCTGGCATACTGGGCTTTGCTACAACAAGAGAAGAGTCACTGCCAGCAGGGTTTTCCCTTTGGAGATAGAACTCTTGCATCTCAGCCACGGCCGTCAGAGCGGTGCTGGACTCTGAAAGGTGAGCCCTGTGGAATCCTGCACGTGGGTCCTGCTTGGTGATTCTGTTACCTGAGTGCCTACCCGGGTTAGCTGTGGTTTTTTGTTCTGTAGCCCGAAACCAAACATGCATTCCATCAACATATTACACAAATTCAATAGGCAGGGAGTCACGTGCCACTCGCAAAGTGTCTGTCCCCAAAATGCGGCAGGTGCAGGCTGGCAGGCTCTCACGTGGTCTCACCCTTGCTCTGTAGAATGCCTCCCAGAGGACGTTCGAGATCGACTACCACCACAACTGCTTCCGCAAGGATGGCCAGCCGTTCCGCTACATCTCGGGCAGCATCCACTACTTCCGGGTGCCCCGCTTCTACTGGAAGGACCGGCTGTTGAAGATGAAGATGGCTGGGCTGAACGCCATCCAGGTGTAAGTAGGAGGGCCCTAGGCCGGGACACCCACGCCTGGAGAGAGGGTACAGCTGTGTTTCTCAGCGCAGCTCTTTCATCGCTCAGGATGGGAAATAGTGTTGTCCTGGCTTCTGGGAGGGGCATCTCAGGAGCGTGATTGGCCCTTCTTCAGGTAATTCATCCCCTCTTCTGATCTTGAATGTCATTGCCAGGAACCATACAATGACTATCAGCTTAAAAAGGCAAAGGGTAGTATCAGTGATGGAGTGTGCACCATGTGCAGGGCGCTTGACATGAATGATTCCATTTCTTCAAGGTGTTATCATTCTCATGTACAGCTGGTGACATTGAAATTTGCCTGAGCACGTATTTTTGTCCAGAGATCCATCAAGAGAAGGGTGTTTGTAAGTAGTTATAACGTCTCTCAGCTCTTAGGGGAATATTCCTTGTTAGGTAGATTCCCAAAACCCAGTCTGTTTTCAGGGTTCATGCTATTGCCGGGGGTTATAGAATTACCCCACGAGCTATCTCTCCTCATCTCTCCTCATACTGCTGTTGCAAGGTGACTAATTGGGAAGAACTGGGGGGGGCTGGCCACTCTGGTTTTTGCACTGCTGATGTGAATTGCCGATAACTTTGCAAAACTCAAGAGTGAGAAAAACCCAGAGGCAGATTCCTGGGACAGATAAATTAGGGGGAACCCCACTTGTTTTTCTGGTTCCAAGGCCACTGGGGTCTGTCTGCAGTTTCAACCCTGTGTTCAAGGGAACCAAGACTCTCTGTTGCAGGGGACCCTGAAAGCTCAGGATGGTGAGAAAAGGACACAGCCAGCCCAGCCCATGCGGCTCAGTGCTAGAGCATCGACCTATGAACCAGGAGGCCATGCTTCAGTTCCCGGCCAGGACATGGGCCTGGTTTGTGAGCTCCATCCCCAGTAGGGTGTGTGCAGGAGGCAGCCAATCAATGATCCTCTCTCATCATTGATGTTTCAATCTCTCTCTCCCTTCCTCTCTGAAATTAATAACAATATTAAAAATTTTTAAAGAAGGACATAGCCCCAGCTGGTTTGGCTTGGTGGTTAGAGCATAGGCCTGTGGACTGAAGGGTTTCAGGTTCGATTACGGTCAAAGGTACACACCCAGGTTTCGGGCTCAACCCCCCAATCAAGGGGTGTGCAGGAGGCAGCCTATCCATGATTCTCTCTCATCATTGAAGTTTCTCTCCCTTCTTCTCTGAAATCGATAAAAGTATATTTTTTAAAAATAAAAAATAAATAGAAAGGACACAGCCAGGGTAATCAGAGAGACCTCTGTGACGGCCGTGGGTGGCTTCACATTTAACCTTACATTCCATGCTGTAGGCAGTCAGGGATGCCGGGGGGGACTTTTGTCATTTTACCTCCTGTATTGTGTTCCTGACAAAGTCTTCTGCCAGGAGGACAAAGGGGTTGAAACTTTCTCCATTTTTATTAACAAGTACTTTTCACAATATACGTGTAGTCACGCATGATGACGTTTTGGTCAATGACAAACCTGCTGTCTGCTAGCAGTCCCATAAGACATCATGGAACTATACAGTTTCTGTCACCCACTGCCGTCAGAGCCATTGCAACATGGAAGCGCAACCCATTCCTCGTGTGACGTGGTTATGCTGGTGTGGATACACCTCTGGTGCTGCCAGTCGGAAGTGTAGCACATCCAGTTATGCACAGCACCTGATGCTTGATAATGAGAGCAAGTGACCATGTCCCTGGTTAATGTATTTACAATACTATACTTTTTAGTGTTGTCTGAGGGTGTACTGTTTCTGCTTTAGAAAAAGAAGACTTTGCTGTAAAACAGCATGCCATGTTAGCCTAGTCTTGGCTCATCCATCTCGTGTTTACCATGTCTCTCTCTTTTAAAAAAAAGATATTTTTATTGCTTTCAGAGAGGAGGGGAGGAGAGATAGAAACATCAATGAGAGAGAATTGTTGATCAGCTCCCTCCTGTACACCCCCTACTGGGGACTGGGGATTCGGCCCCAAACCTGGGCATTCACCCTTGATCCGATTCAAACCCAGGACCCTTCAGTCCATAGGCCGACACTCTATCCATTGAGCCAAACTGGCTAGGACTACCAAGTCTTTTGATTGCATCATGTTTCTCCTGCTAGATTTAATTGCATGTGGTTTTGTTGTACAGGCTTGTAGCCTGGGAGCAGTAGGCTAGACCAGTGGTCGTCAAAATGCAGCTCATGAGCCACATGCGGCTCTGTGAGCCATCGTTTGCCGCTCTGTTGACTAATGAGTTTGCTGACCACTGGGCTAGACCATCCAGGTTTGTAGGCGCACTCTGTGATGTTTGCACAATGACAAAATCGCCTAATGACACATTTCTCAGAACCTATCACTATCATTATGTGACTCTGAATACATATGTGTGTGTATGTGTGTGTATGTATAATATATATATATATATACATATACATACACACCTAGGTTTGTGTATATATGTATACCTTATTACCTAAGCTTTTCACAGTTATCTGTAACTTTTACATATTAATAATTCATGTTCCTATAATTCTAAATCTTCCTTAAAGTCAAGCAGTAAATAGGAATGGACATCCTTTGTGGGTCATAAACTTGAAAGTGTGCTGCCCCCCACACCCCCACCCCCACATTTGATTCGCTTGGGTAGCCGCTGTGAAAACCAGAAACAAGGCCTGTTTCCCAAGAGGCTGCCTAAGGGAGAGGTCTGCATCCTGCCAGTTGACAGCGCTGCAGAAATTCACGCAGGTCCTCTGGATTTCCGAGCCATTTCCAGAAAGGGGCTGTGTGTGTCTTGGCAGCTATGTGCCCTGGAACTTCCACGAGCCCCAGCCAGGGAAGTACCAGTTTTCTGAGGAGCATGACGTGGAGTATTTTATTCAGCTGGCGCACGCGCTGGGGCTGCTGGTTATCCTGAGGCCTGGGCCCTACATCTGTGCGGAGTGGGAAATGGTGAGTGCGGCTAGGCTGCCTGCTGTGTGTGACCCAGGGGGGCTGGCAGGCAGGGAACCAAGGGAAAGGGAGTCCAAGCAGTTTAAGTAAGTCTCTGGTTCCAGGCAGCATGGAGCCTGTGACTGTAGCCACACAGGTGTCTAGGAGATGCCTGCGCAGAGAGGAACAGGGGAGGGTCAGAAGTGTGGGTCTTCTTTCTGCTGGTCACTCATGTAGCTCAGTTTCCTCATCTGAAACAAAGCAGGCCATGGCGGGGGCTCTGTCTACCTCACAGGCTAGCTGTGAAGTTAAGTGGAATTAATTTAGAGCTAAGGCTTTGCTTCTCAAACCATTCGTATTCGTAAAGAGAGATCTTATTTTTACATGACAATTTCTAATTTTCCTGAAAGTTTCGGATTAGAAAGCCCAATTCAAAATACCCCTTCGCCGTGGAACCTTTCTTCCCTCACTAATAGCAGTAACTTCTGTCCCCGCCCCCCCCACCCCAGTACCTTTCATGAAATGGACCTTACATTGGCTTCTTTTTTCCTTCCCTACCCTAGGGAGGATTACCTGCGTGGCTCTTAGAGAAGGAAAATATTGTTCTCCGTTCGTCTGATCCAGGTAAGTTGTGACAGATGCCTTGAGAGAATTTATGAACACGCAGACAACTTATATCAGGAGAATCAGGGTATTGAAGGCTGGGGGACTTCTGTGCAGACACTTCTTTTTTTTTTAAATATATTTTATTGATTTTTTACAGAGAGGAAGGGAGAGGGATAGAGAGTTAGAAACATCGATGAGAGAGAGACATTGATCAGCTGCCTCCTGCACACCTCCTACTGGGGATGTGCCCGCAGCCAAGGTACATGCCCTTGACCGGAATCGAACCTGGGACTCTTGAGTCCACAGGCTGACACTCTATCCACTGAGCCAAAGTGGTTAGGGCTGTGCAGACACTTATGAACATTTAGTGAAAGTGTTCATCGTTATCCACTGCAGAACATCAGACATTGCCTGTGTAGGAAATAGGCTTTCTTGAACTTGACCAGATCTTACTGACAAACTGATAACTCTGACCTGGCAATGGGCCCTATTTGCGGTTGACCGACTGACTTGAATGCTTCCTCCTCCTACATTCTTAGAATATTGCAGGGCTGGGGAGAGCATCTAGCTAATCCCCATGGCAGGCACAGTGTCTGGAAAGGTGTCACTGGATTGCTCGGTAGCTAAGACGCTCTCTATTCCTTTATCTCCGTTTGCAGAGGTCAATGATAGGTCTTTGTTCTTGACTTTTTCAACCACTAGGTATTATTTTAGCTGTAAGCCCTTGAGTCACTGCATTTCTATCTTTCGATGACTTCAGTTTCTCTTGGTGGGGTGGTGGTGATTAAGGTGGTCATAAAAGCAGCTAACCCGGATTAAGGTTACTGTGGGAAAGGCCAGCGCATGGTGCTCTGGGCACATTTCCTTCTGAGTGTAATCCCCTCCCATTCTGCGCCCTTAGTATATGACTAGTGTTTTCATATGTATTATCTCACTTAATCCGGCAACATGGGAACCAAGGGAACTTTATATTACCCCCATCGGACAATGTAAATATATAATTTATTGGAGCTTAACTGTACAAAGAAATAAAACCTACTGTGACAAGAGAGGAGGACACATCCTTCAGTCACTCTCTTCTTTTTTGTTGTTTGTTGTTGTTAATCCTCACCAGAGGTATTTTTTCCATTGATTTTTAGTGAGAATGGGCGAGGGTGAGAGGGAGTGAGAGACAGAGAGAGAGAGTAAAGAGAACTATCGATGTGAGAAAGACACATTGATTGGTAGCCTCCCGAAAGCACCCCAGCTGGGGGCAGGGATCAAACCTGCAACCCAGGTACATGCTCTTGACCCTCCGGTCTGCAGATCAATGCCCTAACCACGGAGAAACACCAAGCCAGGGCTCAATCACTCTTTTCTCTCCTTAACACACACTGGCAGGATGCCTCCCAGCTTTCTGTCCTAGCTGCAGGGGTGGACACCAGGCCTACTGGTCCTTGTCCACAGGAAGCTCAGCTGAGGAGGTGGCTCCTTGCAAGACAACTTTCATCTGACTCTTGGGACATGTAGCTGCCCCGTTTCAGAAGGTAGTTGTTGAATCCAGTGTAGTCTGATCTCTGCTGGCCGCCCCAGAGTCATAAGGCTGGGCTGTGTCTATTTGTGCTCAAAGGTGTGTGATGGCGTTCAACCTGTCTTGCATTCCAGACTACCTGGCAGCTGTGGACACGTGGTTGGGAGTCATTCTGCCCAAGATGAAGCCTCTCCTCTATCAGAATGGAGGGCCGATTATAACGGTGCAGGTAACCATGGACATGAGCATAGGCTGGCAGGGCGGGAAGACTTCCATCCAGTCACAGTATTTATAGGAGGGATACAGGCCTGAACTGCAGAAGTCTGTTTTTCAGAGAGGCAATGTCACAGATGGTGCTTTGATTTAAATTGCATTTGGGAGAGGTATTACCTTTTTTGAATGCCTGCTATATCCCAGACTCTGTCCTGGATGCTCTGCCAATGATATTCAATTATTCCAGCCACTGTCTCTTTTATTTTTTTAAAAATATTTTTATTGATTTCAGAGAATGGAGAGGGATAGAGAGATAGAAACATCAGTGATGAGAGAGAATCACTGATTGGCTGCCTCCTGCATACTCCCTACTGGTGATCGAGCCCACAACTTGGGCATGTGCCCTTGCTCAAAATCAAATCTGGGACCCTTCAGTCTGCAGGCCCATGCTCTATCTGCTGATCCAAACTGGCTAGGTTCACTATCTCTTATTTTCTTTTCTTTCTTTTTTTCTTATTAGGGTTTGGGTTAGGGTTAAAGTTAGGGTTTAGCGTTGGGGTTTAGGGTTAGGTTAAGGGTTAGGGTTAGGGTTTGGAGTTATGGTTAGGGTTATGGTTACCGTTAGAGTTAGGGTTAAGGTTAAGATTTAAGGTTAGGGTTAGGGTAAGGGTCAGGGTAAGGGTTAAGGTTAGGGTTAGGTTTAGTGTTAAGGTTAGAGTTTATGGTTAGTGTTAGGTTTTGGGGTTAGGGTTAGGGTTATTGTTAAGGTTAGGGTTAGTGTTATGGTTAGAGTTAGGGCTAGGGCTAGGGTTAGGGCAAAGATTAAGGCTAGGGTTGGGCTAAGGTTAGGGCTAGGGCTATGTTTAGTTTTAAGGCTAGGGCCAGTATAAGATTAGGGTTAGGATTAGGCTTAGGTGTGAGGGTTAGGGTTAGGGTTAGGGTTTAGGATTAGCATTTAGTGTTAGGGTTAGTGTTAGGGTTAGGGTTAGTGTTTGGGGTTAGGGTTAGATTTTGTTGTTAGGGTTAGGGTTTGGGATTTCGGTTAGGGTTAGGGTTAGGTTTACCACTGTCTCTTTTAAATGAAGACTTTCAAGGAGATTAAGTGATCTGGCCAAGGCCACCCACCTAGCACCTCTGTGAAGCATTTGAGGAAGTTTAGCGACCTTCGTTAAAAGGTGTAACTCTGGTCTCTCCCACCAACCCCCCACCTCTGCCTGGCCACCAGGAGGTCACATCCGGCATGTACACACCGCATGCCTACCCAATGGTTCTGGAATCGAATAGAGGTGGCTGGGCTAGATAAGAAAGAAGCTGGTAAAATGCCCGCAGCGGTCCTGGATCTGTCTCTTGCTTCAACAGTGTTTGGATGCCCCAGACCCAGGGACACCCCTCTTTCTAGCCTCCGACCACTCTCCAGCATCTTATCTAATCACCACTTTCAGAACCACCTCCGAGATCAGCCAACACCCCGGTTGTTTTTCTACCTTAACTCCTTATTGCCAAACAACCACGAGTTCCCAAATTCATCAAAATTATTCCACTGAGGTGGAGGCTGCGGTCAGCGCCTGGCCAGCCTGCATCTGTGGGCCCACACCTCCTCTCTCTGGGCTTCTAGTTCCACTGCCAGGATGTGGCCCTCCAGGTGTGGGCCACTTCTTTCGGGAGTTGGAGAAGAGCTTGAGGACTCCCATCGTCTCTTAAAGACACAAAACCAGCACAGTGGCTGCATTCTCTTCCAGGATGTGCTGAAGCCTCCCAGGATGAGTGTGCAAAACTCAGGACACCATGGAAGCCACCCTGGGCTGGGAAGGAACTGAACCAGGCCCTTTTGGAGCTGCAGGCCCTGGGTTCTACCTGCGTAGACCCTTATCTATGTGACTTCCTACAGAAACACTTCCAGGGTGAGGAGGTGAATCTCATCAAGAAGACAGGTGACACCTGACTCACCTCCACAGGCTGGCCGGCCCCCAGGCTGGGCTGGGCGAATACCTTTTCAAGAGACTCACCCTCAATCACGACTAGGAGCCTTTGGAGCTCAGAGGCCTTTGAGGGGCCCCTCTGCATTCCCCTGGTGTTTGGCTTTTGCCTCTCCCTGAAATACTAGCCATTCATTTTTGTTTTTCTTTTTAAAAAATATATATTACTGATACCAGAGAGGAAGGGAGAGGGAAAGAGCAATAGAAATATCAATGATGGCCAGGACCAGTTTGGCTCAATGGATAGAGCGTTGGCCTGGGGATTGAGGGGTCCCGGGTTCGATTACAGTCAAGGGCATGTACATTGGTTGCGGGCACATCCCCAGTGGAGGGCGTGCAGGAAGCGGCTGATCGATGTCTCTCTCTCATCAGTGTTTCTGGCTTTCTATCCTTTTCCCTTCTTCTCTGTGAAAAACCAATAAAATATATTTTTTTTTAAAAAAAGAAAAGAAATATCAATGATGAGAGAGAATCATTGATTGGCTGCCTCCTGCAAACCCCACACTGGGGATCAAGCCTGCAACATGGGCATCTGCCCTAACCTCGAATTGAACCATGACCTCCTGGTTCATAGATGGATGCTCAACCACTGAGTCATGCCCTACTAGTCAGTCTTTGAACTACCCTGAAGCCCTCTCCCATGCATTGGACCAAATGGAAACAATAAAGCTTTTTGCAGCAAAAAGGAAAAGAGGGGGAGAAGGAAGGAAGGAAGGAAGGAAGGAAGGAAGAAAGGAAGGAAGGAAGGAAGGAAAGGAAAGGAGGGAGGGAGGAAGGGGCTAGCTTCAGTAGCCAGTGTTTCACTGGAAGTTTCTATGAAAGCTGATTTCTATCTCTGTCTTAATTCAGGCCAAGGGCCGTAGGGATGAGTTTACTCAGTTCGCAAAACTGGCGCTTCCTCTAGGTGCCCGAGAGTCTGAAGATGCCACCAAGGAGCTGTGTCTGCAGGCGGGACAAAAATTATTCCTACCAGAAGGCTCAGTTCCCTGCCTGCGGGTGGTTAGGGCCCTCAACACCATTGTCGGACAGCTGCAGGAAGCCCAGCCTGGACCTTGACTTATCCTTATGATTCAGCCACAGGTGTAAATATTCTCTAAACCATCTGACTGGACTCATGTGGATGTTTATCTCAATTCATACCATGACTTCACCTAAAATAAGGAAAGTCGCAAACACCTATTAATATCCCAGGTGACAATAATTAGGGGTAGGACCTCCCACCTACAACTTTGCCTCATCCAGTGCATGGAGTAGTCACCATGAGGTAATAGCCCTGTTCTTACTTGTTGCTGTGGATGATCAACCACTTTAAAGGTCTGAGGTGCCTTGTTGCTTCACCAAGGAGCTTACAGGATGACATAGTTACTCTAGAACTAGGACTTGCAGCTGGCAGCCCATGAGCCAACTGGCTTGCTGCTTGTTTTTGTTTGTTTGTTTGTTTGTTTTCCTGCTGCTTGTTTTTGTAAATAAAAGTCCATTGGAACACAGCCATGCCTATTCATTCATAGAGTGTCTATGGCTGCTTACGCACTACAATAGCAGAGTTAAGTATTATGTACAATTGGAGGCCCGGTGCACAAAATTTGTGTGCACTCTGGGGGGTGTTTCTCAGTCCATCCTGCATCCTCTCACAGACATCAGGAGATGTCTGACTGAAGGCTTAGGCTGGGAAAGGGTCTAAGCTATCAGTCGGATATCCATAGCTCTCCTGCCATCGCTGCTGCCCTTGCCAGCTGTGAGCCCAGTCAGGGCTTCTGGCTAAGTGGCACTCCCCTGGGAGCAAACTGACCACCAGGTGACAGCTCCTACATCGAGCATCTGCCCCCTGGTGGTCAGTGTGCATCATAGTGACTGGTCATTCTGCCAATTGGTTGATTTGCATATTAGCCTTTTATTATTAGGATTATCTACAACAGTATAAAACATCACTACAATCCAAAAACTAGCATTATGATATTTGTTTTCTTTTTCTTACTCCTGGGCAGGGTACATTTTTATGCTGAGTTGTTTTTTGGAAAATGAATTTTTGAGCCTGACCAGCATGGCTTAGTAGTTGAGCATTGACCTATGAACCAGGTGGTCACATGCCTGGGATGCAAGCTTAATCCTGATCCCCAGTAGGGGGCGTGCAGGAGGCAGCTGATCAATGATTCTCTCTCATCATTGATGTTTCTATCTCTCCCTTCCTCTCTGACATCAAGAAAATATATTTTTTAAAAAAATGAATTTTGAGGACTGAGTATAGGGGATATTTTTGGTGTTAAAATGACTTCATTGGGATCTCTGATTTTTTTTTCCACCCTCCTCTTTTTTTAATTTGCAGGTTGAAAATGAATATGGCAGCTACTTTTCCTGTGACTATGACTACCTGCGCTTCCTGCAGAAGCGTTTCCGCCACCACCTGGGTAATGACGTGGTTCTATTCACCACTGATGGTGAAATGGAGAAACTTATGCAGTGTGGGGCACTGCAGGGGCTGTACGCCACCGTGGACTTCGGACCAGGTTGGTGTTTGTAGCAACAGAGAACCCAGCTGAGGCCATGCACACAGGCGTGGGCTTTTGACTCAGCTGATCGCTATGGGCAGCTGTTGTGCTAAGTGGCAGGGACGTATTGAATGAGATTCCTCACATTCCCCTTATTGAGTTGTAAAGATTTCATTTCTTTTTTGAAAATATATTCTTATTGATTTCAGAGAGAAGAAGAGAGAGGGAGATATGATGATGAGAGAGAATCATTGATCAGCTGCCTCCTGCACGGCCCCTACTGGGGATCGAGCCCGCAAGCCGGGCATGTCCCCTGACCAGGAATCGAACTACGACCTGGTTCATAGTTCAGTGCTCAACCACACTGTCTGGGCACTAAGATTATTTCCTTTCAGTTGATTTGGTCTTTAGGACAGGACCTCCGTTTTCAGCGCTGGCAGGCCTAGCCTGGAACCTGGAGCACTGTCCTCTCAGGCGATGGCAGGCCCGGCAGCTGTTCCATCTGGGAGAAGCTCTACCCTGAGGCAAATGCTGTTCAGGTTCCAACTGGGACACACTGCTCTTCTCTGCTCTCTGTGTCCCCCCCAGTCGTGGCTGCATGCTCTGGGCTCTGTTGTGGCCACAGTGAACTCTGAGGTCAGCCACTGGCTGGGTATGTTGGTCTGTTAGCCCTGGAGTGCAGAAAGTAACTTTCATTACCTTCTACGTAACTCATAACCCTATGAGCAGTCATGGGCCGGAGGTGGTTTGGTAGATGCTACAAAACTGGTCTTACCTGACTCACGAGTGCCCTAGAAGCTGCAGAGGTTCCACAAATGAAAGTTCAGGGGTAGCGTGGCTAGGATGCATCTGGATACAATATACCTCTGGCTGTAAGGAAAGAATCTTCATTTAGGTTGAGAGCAGCTTTTGTAAGGGACATGATATAAAGGATCCTGGATTGAACTTTTTTCCTTCTATATTTTGCTATAAATAACATTATTATGACCATCAAAATCTTTGAGTGTGATTAGATTATATCTAAATTAGATTATAGTATTGTATCCATGTTAATTTCCTGGTTTTTAATATTTGTATTGTGTTTATTTAAAGAATGCCCTGGCTTTTAGGAAAAGCACCATAAAGTATTTATGGGTCAAAGGCCATCATATTTGCAATTTATTCTCAAATGAAATTTTAAAATATGTATCACTTATTTTTAATATATATTTTTTAGGGGGGAGAGAAAGAGAGAAAGAGAGAGAGAAAGAGAAACATTGATCAGTTATCTTCTGCACACCTACTGGGGATGGAGCCCAGAACCCAGGCATGTGCCCTGACCGGGAATCAAACCGGCAACCACTCAGTACATGGGACAACACTCAGCCACTGAGTGTTGAGCCACACCAGGGCCAAATATGTATATTTTTATATGGAGAAATAAATTGATAAAGTAATATGGTAAAATGTTAACAATTAGAGAATCTGGGTGAAGGGAATATCAGTTTTTGGTACTATAATAAAAAGTTATTACCTCCTTCCCCCACCGCCTCGCCACACAAAAAGAGACCAGTTCTTCAAGTAGCATAAAGACCTCACTGTTCTTCTAAGAAATAAGGCACTCCATGAATGTTACATGTCTAATACTTGCTTTCACCAAAGAAGGGTGTCATTGTATTACAATTTTTTTTATTAATCCTCACCAGAGGATATTTTTTCCATTGATTTTTAGAGAGAGTAGAAGGGAGAAGAGGGAGAGAGAAACATTGATGTGAGGGAGTCACATCAATTGGTTGCCTCCCACTATAACCAGTAGTAGGGATCAAACCTGCAATCCAGACACCAGACTTTAATCAGGAATCAAACCTGAGACCCTTCAGTGCACAGGCTGACCCTCTATCCACTGAGCAACACTGGTCAGGCGTAACTGCGTTTTTTAAGAGATTCTTCTACATGACCCAAACAGAAAAAGAACAGGCTTTAAGTGAATTGCATGTTTCTAGAAACGACTACACTACTCAGAGCATTTGGTAATAACCCATCTGCAAAGAGCTGCACAGGAAGTGGCATGCTGGTTTCCTCCTACTCTGACACATCTCTCATCACAGTGATGAAAAAGCACACACTTCTGTTGGGAGGGACAAATGGAAGATTATCACGAGTGTATTGTAAGCATTATTTGCAGGTGGGATGACAGCATGATTGCTATTGTGGGTTGAAGGACAGACCACTGAAAGGCCAGTGTACCTGGGGCAGGTGTGCTCATGCCAACTTCATTCATTTGTGTGGAAGTGGGGGGTTGAGGGTCAGATCATGGGAGGAGGCTCATGAGAAGAGAAACAAAAGATCTGAATGCCACCTGTTGCATCAGAGAGAGAAACTTACAGCCATAAGTAAGTGATCTTTCTTGATCAGCACATTCTCTTCTGAAACCTAGCCTTACAGAGAATCCAAGACCCATTCAAGAGCAAGGGCTTATGTGGAGGTTTTGGCTGGTGTCACTTCCACTCTGGGACACCTGCTGTGGGCACTGGGTCATAGGTTTGGGACCAGGGGGTCCTCTGCTCTGGCTGGAGAGACACTGTTCATGCTCATTCTTTCACTGATGTAAGGCAACCATGACCTCTCTGTGGAGAAATTCTTTCTCCTTTTAGAGGAGGAAGGGAGAAGTGAAGGCATGGGAGGACAGGACACAGTCATCCAAAGGAATATTTAAAAGGAAAGATGGAGAAGCAAGCAGCTGGCGAGGTACAAATTAAAATTCAGAGGATGTTCCATTATTTGGGGATAGGCACAATTAGACCACATTCATCCCTTTGATTTGTTAATTAATTGGCAAATATTTGTGTCACTATTATTGTGTATGGCACTGTAGAGCAGAGGTCGCCAACCTTTCAGACCTCATGGAGCCTCTGGGCCACCGGTTGGCAACCATTGTTGTAGAAGTACTGGTATCTTTAGAGCAGGCCCATCCTGTGGGGAGCATCTGGTCAACCAGATGTCTATGTGAAGAGAGAATCCCGTAAGACATGCCCGGGCTGAGGGGAAAGACAGGTGAAGAAGTCAAGCCTGTGACTTGAACTCCTCAGGCAGTGCAGTCAGGAAAGGCCATGGGGACCTGTTCAGAGAGAAAGCAACGTTTTGTGGCCCCCACACATCCATTGGTCTGAGTGCAGTCTAAAGCTACCTTGAAGGTCTTCCAGACCCATGAGCGTGTTGAGAAACTCTGGAACCTCAGGTTCAAATCCTTCAAAGGCTCTTTATCTAACTTCTTGTCATTCCCATGACTAACCTTCCTTCTCCCTCTGGTCATGTTCAGGTGCCAACATCACAAAAGCTTTCCTAATCCAGAGGAAGTATGAGCCCAAAGGACCCTTGGTAAGAATTGGGGATGAATGTGGAGAGACTGCTTGTACCAACTTCATTACAGTTGTTGCAAGAGATTACATGCAGTAGATGGGGGGAGCAGACCCATGGTTTTTCTGGCTCTGGGATTGTGGGGACATAGCCTTCTGGACACATGAGTGACAACAGCAGCAATGCTCCTGCTTGACCTGAGGCCCTGCCCTAGAGAGGAAGAGAATGGGGACTAAATGTCTTGCCGTGCACTGTGGGCTCCGTGTTCTTGCCTAATTCACCTCACTTGTCCTCATGGCACTCTCCTAGGTAGTATTATTATATATCACGTGCTCTGTGAGCCCCTTTTCAATGAGGCTCACAGAGCACGTGACTTGCCCAGGTTGTACAGCTAGAGAGTGGCAGAGCCAGGATCCGAGTTTAGGTCTGTGTTGCTACCTGTGTCCAGACCTTGGTACAAACAGCCTTTTCTGAAACTGGCCTCTGCTTAACGGGCAGGGCAGAACCTACACTCACAGACTTTAGGTGGAGCTGCTTCCTGAGATGAGGAGGCCCCAGAACATGTCCAGGCTTCTTTTTCCTTCTCTGACCAAGGGCTTGGCAGCTTCATGCCCAGGAGTACCATGAGGGCTTGGGGCCTGCTTTGCAGAATGCTTGGACAAGTTGACCTCACTTTAAGTCAACCTGAGATCTGAAAACCGAAGGGTCCATTTGGAGCTGATTATAACAATATTTTGCCATCTGATTCTTTTGCCCAGTAATCTTTCCTACTGTATTTAAACTGGGGATGGATTAATAAAATTTTGATGCAAGCAAATAACTTTCCAGATATACCATTTCATCAGTGCCTGAATTTTGAGTTTGGGCAATGTTGTCCTCACTGGTTTCCCAGCTCTGGGTTAAGCAGCGCATATCAACTCCCCTTTCCACCTGTCCTTTGGTGGGGAACCTGGAGCAATAGTTTACAGGGCAATAACCCCAGCATTTGCTGGTCATGGCTCTAGCCTAACTTCCATCGCCCCTTCTCTTTTTAGATCAATTCTGAATTCTATACTGGCTGGTTAGACCATTGGGGCCAACCTCACTCAACAGTCAAGACTGAAGTGGTAACATCATCCCTCCAGGATATACTTGCCCGAGGGGCGAATGTGAACTTGTGAGTGTTCCTTTCTGGAGGGGAGGGTGTACCCCCACTGCTGTCGGCTCACAGTGAAGTATTGTCTGTTCTGTTTTCTTGTAGGTACATGTTTATAGGTGGGACCAATTTTGGCTATTGGAATGGTAAGAGCAATATAACATCTGTTGGTAGAAGCTTCTGCTAAAATGTTTTCTGGTGCTTGATTTTGGTGGAGAGAGGGTGCCTACCGGCAATTTTTATTTCCTATTTGTGTTTGTCGTCTATATTTTCTAATATATAAGAATTGCCTATATAACTTAAATCATTTTTTCTTTTTTTAAACATTTTTAAAGGTCATAAATTATGCATTTAGGAACCTTATTATTTTAAAGCAGGCTGGCTAGGCAGGCCTCAGTCACAGTCTTTGGCTATAGCTCACATGGGCATATATGTTCTGCCATGGTCTTTTTTTTTTTTTTTAACATTTTGTTTTGGGGAAATATAGTTCACATACCATAAAATGCCTGATTTTAAAATGTACAATTCAGTGGTATTTAGTATATCACAAAGTTGTGCAACCATTTCTGCCACCTAATTCGAGGACACTTTTTTATCAGTTCACAAAGAAACTCCATATCCAAGAAATTCCCCACTCCCTCCTCCCAGCACCTGGCAACCACTAGTTTACGCTCTCTCTCTCTCTAGATTTGTCTATTCTGGACATTTCATATAAGTAGAACCATACATATGTAGTCTTTTGTGTTCAATTTATGTTTTATCTACCTAATAAAAGAATAACATGCTAATTGACTATACTTTCACCATGCCCACCAGCCAATCAGGAGCGAGTATGCAAAATAACCCAACAAAGATGGTGGATTGATTTGCATTAACCCAGGCACTGAGCGGTCTGGGTGGGGTGGGTGCCTGTATATGCAAATTAACCTGCCATCTTTGTTGGGTTAATTTGCATACTTGCTCCTGATATGCAAACCTTAACCCTAACCCTATGCACCAGGGCCTCTGAGCAGCAGGGGAAGGCAGAAAGGCAGCTCTAGCCAGAGCAAAGGTGGTGCTGGTAGCCAGGGAAAGGAAGGCCCATTCTGGCATGAATCTTTGTGCATCAGGCTTCTAGTCCTATCTAATAAAAGGGTGATATGCAAATTAATTGTCACTCCATCAGAAAGATTACAGTGCTCATCACCATAAGATGGTAGCTCCCAGTCCCAGAGGGGCAGCCGCTGAGAGCAGGCAGTGTGAGTGGCCTGGTGAATGCTTGCTTTGTCACCCCGGCGATGAGGCAAGCGTTCTGCGCCCGGCCACTGATGGGCCTCTGGGCAGCGGGTGCAGAGTGGCCAGGTCCTGCAGAGAGCTACTGGAGCACGGATTTGTGCACAGGGCTACTATTTTGGTATAATCTTTTCAAGGTTCATCTATATGGTAGCATGTATCAGTACTTCATTCCTTTTTATTGCTGAGTAATATTCCATTGTATGGCTGTACAACATGTTTATTCCCTCATCAGCTGATGGGTATTTGGGTTGTTTCCACTTTTTGGCTATTCAGTAGGAGCAGAATTGCTGTGTCACATTGTAACTCTATATATTTATATATATTTTTATATATATATATATTTTTAATTGATTTCAGAGAGAGGAAGGGAGAGGGAGAAAGAGATGGAAACATCAGTGAAGCGAGAGAATCATTGGTCATCTGCTTCTTGCACGTTCCCTATTGGGGATCAAGCCCGCAACCTGGGCATGTGCCCTGACTGGGAATTGAACTACAACCTCCTGGTTCATGGGTTGCCACTCAACCACTAAGCTACACTGGCCGGGCTGTAACTCTATATGAGGGTTACAGCAAATGTGTTTTCCAAAGTGGCTGAACATATTACATTTCTATATGGACTTTTTTTTTTTTTTTGGTAGGAAGATTATGACAAAATTATCTTCATTGCCATTAATTTTTACAAAAACATACAATACTCTCTATTGGCCTTTTTGTAAGCCTCATTTCCTACCTCTCTTTTTATCTGTATAAATCATTCTCTCTGAATCATTAAGGATGCTCTACTGTTGAGTTTTGAAGGGTTGGTTTGGACCTAAGTCTCCTAAGATCTCTGACTGTATACTATCTGCTCTTAATCAATTTCTCTCGTAGAACTGCTGTCTTTTGTGAAGGGTTGGGTGGGCTAAGAGAAGGCTTAGCTTCCAAATATTATTAATGTTATTACTATTGTTAGAGCCAGAAAACGGAAGTATTGCAAAACTTGAATGTCGCTGGTTGAAAGACAATAATGTGCAAGATAGGTAGTTGAAGTTTTAGTCTCTCTGTATCTGTCTTCTCATTAGAAACAGTAAGACTTTGGGATCCTTTTTCATTCAGTAGCTAGGAATTCCACCTCACTTCCATTCATCAGATCCAGGAATGAAGACTGATATACTCGGGAATGTTACTATTCATGATATATTTGTAAATATCTTACTGTTCTGCTTTAAAAATATAGTTTTAAAAGTTAGACACTATGAAAACTACCACTGAGAAAAACAGAACTTGTCTTTAATCATCTCCCTCGCTCTTTACCCTGCCATAATTCTCGAGGGCCTCTTGTCTACCTCTGCTTTCCCACTTAGTCCTCATAGCAGTCTCAGCTGGGCTACAATTACCGACACATTTTATCAATATGAAAAGCAGGGTACACAACAAGTCCACAGGTCTTCTCCTCAGCTTGCAGGGGATAGAGCCTGGACTCAAAGTTAGGTCTTGGAAAGCTGGTCAGTGCCCTTGGGATAACCCCTTGCAGTCTGAAGCCCCTCTCCTACTGTGAACACCAGCCTCTGAGATGTCATGTGGCCTGGTCTCTTAGGGGTCATGTCCCTAAGAGACCAGACTGGAGAGCCAGTCTGCTTCTTAGCCGCTGTCCTTCAGACCAGCTTCCCAGAGGAGAGCTATGAGTAAAGAACGTCATGAGATCCCTGTTCATCCTACCCAACATAGGTGCATATGCATGTGCAAGTATGTGCACCACACTCTGTGCCTATGTGTGTCCCCATCTGTCTGAGGGGCTCCTGTGGGCTCCTGGCTGTCCTATACGTCTCACACCACGTGGAGAGATGTTTCTTTGCCTTCCTCACTCGCACTCCCTGATGTGGAGAAGAGGCTTGACTTAGCACAGTTTCTCTATGACACACTGCTGGTCTGAAGACATCCAGAGAGATATTATGCTGGTAGGGATGAAACAAAGACTTCCTTTGCCAGTCCATCCTTTAACCCACCACACAGCTTCCCAGCCTGGGTTCCCGTGAGCTGTGAAGTTTGCTTCTGGAGGGCACACTTGTTCAACGCAGCTGGGCAACCCTTAGAGCTCCTTGGGTCAATGAGGCCACACCTATGTCTCAGGTGCACGCATTGTCTCCTGTGCAGCTTATCTCCTGTGCAGCCACAGCACAATCACTGCCACTTAAGAACTAGAGAAGGGACCACAAAGGAGAAGGTGAGCTCCTTGCAAAAAGGGATGTGGTTTTCTTTCTCATTGCTTCTCACGGCAAAGGATGTGTTTTATCATCTGTATCCCCAGAGGTGGGTAGAACTGTTGGAAGGCAGCTGTCTCTGATTAATAATAAATGAGGGGAGTGCTTAGCCAGTGTTGCCCAGTGGACTGAGTGTTGTCCTATGCACCAAGAGATCGCTGGTTTGATTCCCAGTCAGGACACATGCCCTGGTTGTTGGCTGCATCCTTGGTAGGGGGCGTTCAAGAGGCAGCCAATGGATGTTTCTCTCTCATCAATGTTTCTCTCTCTCCCTTCCTTTCTCTAAAATCAATAAAAACATATTTACAAAAGAAAGAAATGAGGGAAAGTAATATGACAGGATCAATTCAGTTGGTTTAAGTGTTTCCAAATGCAGATTCTGTGCAGAGAACTAATGAGAACTAGTTTTGCCTGGCTCATGTGTCAACTCCACAGCCCGGAGGATCACCTAGGGTGGATCCCTCATTGGTGAGCTGTGGGACCATTGGGAGGATTTGTTACTAAACCATAGGTGAACTCTTGAATTTGGGGCCTCATTTACTTAACACTTAGGTTGGATGTGTCTAAAAATAACATTTTTCTCACACACTTACAATGCAGATTGCTCTCTAATGTAGAAGAGAAAGGGGAGGCGCAGAGCCTGTCGGACAGCAGCCTGTTAGAAATGCCGAGTCAGGTCCCACCCCAGGCCTGCTGAGTCAGAATCCCAGGCCCGGTCTGTTTTAACAAGCTCTCCATGTTTTAACAAGCTCTCCATGTGACTCTCGTGCTTGGGTGACTTTTTTAGATACTGGCATATGGTCACAGCCAAAGTTGCACACAATTTCCTACCCATGTGACAAGGTGGCGGGACTGAGCTGAGGGTGGCACTAGGCTGTGATGTGGTTTCACAAGTGGTTTAGATGATTCTAGAGGGAGCTCTGGCTGGAGCTGGGATGGCCCTTGGAGGCTAAGGGACCGAGTTTATAGCTCTACATTGGTCAATTGTCAGATATGGGCTGTCCTGGGAGGGTTGTGACTGTAAGCAGGGGCCCTTGACCAGAGAGGGCCACATTGGAGAGCCGTCAGTAGTCAACACTCCCAGCAGCTGGGGAACAAGGGAGTGCCTTCGTCCTGAAGGGCAATGGGAGAGGCACACCAGGCATCCTCTAGACTTCGCAGAGGCCTGAAGGTCCAATAGAGTCTCTAGGGGTTCATCATCTGTGTACAGTCATCTCCCACTTTGTTTGGTCTGATAACCCTCCTTGGTTTCTGCTGGTCCTTGGCCAAGTCACCTGTGTCTTCACCAGGGACCTTTTCTCGGCCACAGTTCGAGATTATGCAAAAGACTACAAGGTTAGCAGCCAGAGAGGCAGGTCATGCCATAAGCCCTGCCATGACTGGTTGTGCAGAGCAAGTTTCATAGAGCGTTTCAGATTCTCTGCTTGTTCCGAGGCTCTGAGATCTCCTGGGGTCACAAGTGTTAGCTCTGCTGAGAGCAGATGGGGAAAGTGCTTTGTAGACTCCACGGTGCCTGGCAAGGGTCTCTCGTAACAAAAAACTGAATTCTCGAAACCTTGCATTCAGAAGGCCACCTCTGTGTGGCTCAGTTGACCAAAGACTTTGCCGGTTCGGTCGGGGTGCATGCAGGAGGCAACCAATTGATGTTTCTCTCTGTCTCTCCTCTCCTCTAGCTCTAAAAATCAATTAAAAACATTTTTTTTTTTAAGAGAAAGCAATTAGTTCAAACATGTCCTTTATTTTCTCCCTCCATAATGCTGAGCTCATGAATCCCAAGGAATTTGTCCCAGCCCAGGGCCTCCTTTTTGTCTTCCAGGAGCCAACATGCCTTACCAACCACAACCCACCAGCTACGACTATGACGCCCCCCTGAGTGAGGCAGGGGACCTCACCGAGAAGTATTTTGCTGTGCGAGATGTTATCCGGAAGGTGGGTGCTTTGTACAGACTGCGGTGGGCTGGTCTAGGGCAGAGCCTGCCTTGGACTCACTGTGCTCTGTAGACCAGCGGTCGCCAACCTTTCGGACCTCATGGACCATGGCTTGGCAATCGCTGCTCCCAAGGTTGCCTTAAACCAGCGGTCACCACCCTTTCAGACCTCACGGACCATCAGCGGTCCATGGACCACTGGTTGGTGACCGCTGCTGTGGACAACTTCTTAGAGCCTCTGGGTTTCGAAGGATGGATGCAGGGACGCATCAGATAGACTTGGCCTTGAGTCTTGGCCCCAGCCTGATGGAGAGTGAGCCTGCAGACAAGTTGCTCCACTAGTCTATTCATTTGTAAAACTGGACTGTCAGCACCTGAGTGTGGTGTCAGGATGAAAAAGAACCTATGTAAGGCTCATGTGGTCCGCTAAGGGGTAGCCATTATTATTATTTACACTAAGGATAAGAAAATGTATGTCCAAATAAATAGCTAAAATGTGTCATGGAGAAAATCCGTGGGCAGTGGAAGCAAGGTACAGATGTGAGCTGTCAGCACCCCTCTTGTTCTAACTGGGACAGTGTGAGCTATTTCTTCTGGCCTGGCACCTGAACTGCTTAGTCCTGCTAACGCTGTGACCTTTTGAGGCATCTCTAGCACCCAGGTGGGGTTTCCGTCTCTACTGTGGGTTAAAAAAAAAAAAAAAAAAGAAAAACCCGCAGTTTTTCTGCTCAGTCACTTGAGTTTTGAAGTTAAAAAAACACAGGTTTTCTGCCTATAAATGGTATGTCAGGGCTGGCTTTCTTTCTTTCTCTTTCTTTCTTTTTGTTTTAGTTGTTGTTGTTGTTATTTGTTTGTTTAAGTATGCTGTCTCCATTTAAGCCTACACAGTAAAATGTATATTATGTAATATGTTAAATATATAGGAAAATGGGTTCTATACTTATCTAAGAATTTGTCTATGTCATCGAAACTTTCAAGTGTCTGGTGAAAATGTTCCTCATGTGTTTTTATTATGGGCTCGATCACTGCAGCATTTGTAATGATGACTTCCTAGCTCTCTCTTGTAGGTCTGTTCCCTTTCGAACTGTCTGTTCCTATCTTTATTATTCCCTTCCTTTATTTGAAGCTTAGCTTTTTAAATCCAGACTTTCTTCTTTCTTACTATAAATAGTCAAAGTTATACATTTCCTTCAAGTACTTCTATAGCTCCATCTCATAAATCTTAAGATGTAATATACTTCTTATAGTTTTCTTCAACGCATGCTTATTTTTATTTCTCCTTAGAAATGTTCAAAAGTGGGTTTTTCAATTATTAAACACTACACAATTGTCTAGTTTGTTGTTTTCTAACATATTTGCATCTGTTTGGAGCAAGTAGTCCTGTATGATATCATATACAGAATGGAGCAAAAGTAGGTTTTCAGTTGTGTGAAACAGTTTATTCTTGTATTATTAGTTACTAATTATTGTATTTTTTATATAAAAAAACTATAAAAACTGTAAACCTACATTTGCCCCACCTAAAAAGGTATTCATCTAGTGCAGACAAGAAAAAAAGAAAGGCAATTCAAAACCTCAGGAGAGGAAAAAAGAACACGAAAGGCTTGCCCTGGCTAGTGTGGCTCCGGTGGTTACTGTCTCTTGCACTAAAAGGACACCAGTTCGATTCCCAGTTAAGGGCACATGCCCAGGTTGCAGGTTCTGTCCCTTTGATCCTCCCTCCCTCCCTCCCTCCCTCCCTCCCTCCTTTCCTCTCTTTCTCTAAAAATCAATAAAAACAATCCTCAGGCAAGGATTTAAAAAAATACATATATTTAGGAATTAAATTTAGTAGGGTTTGGCAACTGACTTAATGCAGATGAGAAAGAATGAGGCATTGTTCATTTGTCCAGGTTATAACCTTCATTGGATAACTGAGTGGGTATTGGGGTCAGCAACTAAGATAGAGGATTGCAGAGAAAGCACAGGCTGGGGATGGGGAGGAGGAAGCAAATTCAGTCCTGGCTAGTTCAGCTCAAGATGTCCCTGGTGACATTCAGGAGCAAGTGTCTCTCCAGAACTCCAGAAACAAGTGGTTAGGACAGGCTCAGATTCTGGGGTCAGCAATGGAAGGCTGAGATTGGACATGGAGAGTTCAGCAAGAAAGGATGTGGGCCAAGCAAAAGACAGACCCGGGGATCCCAACCATATAACCAGGGACCACAGCAAGAAGGACATAAAGACTTCAGAATTTAATATAGTTCAATAGTTTGTCATAAATTATAACTTAACCTCTAGTCATCTCTTCTCCCTTTCCTCTTGGATATTTTAAATAAATACTTTAAAAGTGGGGTCTTTCTTCTGAGGTTTTGTAGATGGGTCAGTTAGCTGGTTTGTGAAATGGTATTAAAAATATTTGGCTTGCATCGAGAGAAACAATGGTATTATAAGTATCCCATATCTAGCTCTCCCTGCCTCTTACCTTTACCAGAGACTTATAAAATGGAATGTATCTCTTCTCTAATCCATTTCTAGAGATAGATGGGTGGTGATGGACAATATCTTTCCCTCACCTGGACTCTCAGGGATGATAATTTCCCACCCGGCTGAAAAAGCCTGTGCTCAGCGATGGAAGGGGCCCTTTGCATATGACTCTTGAAGGCATGACAAAACTCATGACATTTGCATTTGGTAATGTATTCTCTTTGGTGTGGGTAAACTCAACCAGACATGGTTTTAACACTTTGACCTCCAGGGTAAACCCTCTGGGTCCATTCATGTTGTTGCAGATGGCAACATTTCATTCTTTTTTTTATGACTGAGTCATAAAAGAATGATTGATTTTGAATTTAGAGTCAATATACAGGCAAAGGGAGGCCCTATGGCCACAGCACGGACTGTTTTAACCTTGACAATGTGAAAGCATAGCTGATGGTCTGGAGGCAGGAGTAGGGAGGAGAGCTCAGGGAAGGATGTAAAAAGGGTGCACACCAAGATAATCTTACTTAATGGAACTAAGAAACAAAGGTATAGGTGTTCTTTAAATCTGCAGAGCTAACCAGTAAAGAAACTGAAAATGGTGATAAGACCATGTCGTCAAGAAAGGGAGTTATGAGGAGTAGTACAACTGAGCTAAATTCTCATGTATGGAAGAAATGATATTTTAAATGAATCTAACAAGCCCGGCTGAGGTGGCTCAGTGGTTGAATATCAACCATGCACCAGGGGGTTGCCAGTTAAATTCCTGGTCAGGGCACATGCCCAGGTTGTGGGCTCAATCCCCAGCAGGGTGCATGTAGGAGGCAGCCAATGGATGTTTATGTTTCTCTCTCATCGATGTTTCTGTTACCCTCTCCCTTTCTCTCTCCAAAATTAATAAAAAAACACTAAAATAAATAAATGCATCTAACAAGAAATTGCAGATAAGTATGTTATTTAGAGACCAAAAGAAGCAAAAAGAGATACAAGTAAATTATTTTTAAATGGTTTCTTCTGAAAAATATAAGAAAGTCATAAGTCAGGAGACTATTCCTTTTCCTTAACCAGTCTTTTATCCTCTTCTTTTTAAAAAGTTACAACTTAGAAAGTTAAACAAGCCCTGATTGGTTTGGTTCAGTGGCTAGAGCGTCGGCCTACAGACTGAAGGGTCCCAGGTTCGATTCCAGTCATGGGCATGTGCCTTGGTTGCAGGCACATCCCTAGTGGGGCATGTGCAGGAGGCAGCTGATTGATGTTTCTAACTCTCTCTTTCCCTTCCTCTCTGTAAAAAATCAATAAAATAATGTTTTAAAAAAGAGGAAAAAAAATAAAAATAAAAAGGTAAACAAGAAGAAAACAAGCAAGAAGGAAAGAAATGTAAAGATCCTGAAAGATCATAATGCAATTGACTTGGAGATGCCAGATGTACCTAGACCTTGCTAAGACCTAGGTTTATACTCATATTTCCTGATGCCAATATGTGTGCATGTACACATATTAAATACGGTTTTGTTATTTTTAGTTTTTTTTAATTTAAAAATAACTTCATAAAAATTTTAAAACTTACCTAAAAGTTTCAAGAATAAAAACTGTACTAAGAACACTTGTGTATTTCTTACCCAGATTCACCCATGTCAACATTTCACTCTATTTGCTTCATCATTTACCCCTGCCCCCCTCTTGTGTTTTCTAAACCATTGAAGGGTTGCGTCTGTCACGACCCTTTATCCCTAAATACTTCAGTGTATATTTCATAAGAGTAGGTCGGAATATGCTTTTATGTAACCATGGTGATTTTAACATTGATACAAAATTTTAATCTATCAATATGATTTAATCTACAAATAATATTTGTCCTACTCTATCTAGGTTCCCTCCCTTCAGATGCTATACCTTCTTCCTTTTCTTCCCCAACTCGTTTTCTGCTGCCACCCTCGTTCTCTCTACTTGTTTTTGCTCTCTGTTTTGAAGTCTTTGTTCTATAATTACTTGAATTATTCCTAGAGCTGAAAACACAGACATCCACAGACACACACTTCGAAGTAAAACCTTACCCAGATCCTGTCTTAGGAGGAAGTCTTTTGTTCCTTTGTCTTTCCAAAACATCTCTGGCACTGTGGTTTCGTCTTTGACCCTCCTTTGGAAAAATGAATTAAATGAATTAAATTTTTAATTTAAAGATGAATTAAATGTGTTTCTGAGGGCTTAACAGCTGTTTTTCTTTTCTTTTTTCCCACTCTGGTTTACAGTTTGAAAAAGTACCAGAAGGCCCCATCCCTCCATCCACACCAAAGTTTGCATATGGAAAAGTTGCTCTGAAAAAGGTAAGAAAAAAGTGACAGAAACATTGAAAGTGAGGAAATGGAATTTAGAAGTCAGTGAAAGTGTTAGGCTGGGGCGTCAGTTCGTTATTTTTCTGTGAATTTGTTTTCTGTGAGACTGATGTAGAAGATGGTGTTTCTGAGGAAGCAGGGGCATGGAGGCGAGAGGATGTGTGTATGTGTTGAATGGGTGAGTAAATGGGTATGAGCAGTAGAGAGGTGTTCTAGATCATACAAGTGATTTTGGTTCCATTATCAGTTGCCCAAAGCAGTCTCGGGAGCCTTTGTCGGAATAACATGACACCTTGTTGTTATGACTTGTGAGATTCTTTTTTATAATTCACTATTATTTTAGGGGGTTTTCAACAGACATTTTGATAGGGCTTTGCCCTAATTAAATATTCCCATCTCAAAATCACATCCTAATTTTTGTGGTCTACAGTTTATATGATAAATGAGGCATCAGGGGGGAAAGCCAGAAATCAATCATCAATAAGAGTTAGGGATCTTTTATTCCAGGAAAAGAGACAAGGAAGAGAGAGGTTACATTTAACGGTCAGGATTGACGTAAGCCAAAGTCAGTTTGTTTTGACCATCTCTGTCTTGAGGTTTTCCCCTTTTACAATCCCTAACTCCTACATGTGATAACTCACAAGCAAGCAAGAAAAGAAAAAACAAAAAACATGAACAATTGCACAGTTCTTAAGAATCTTGATATTCTAAAATAGCATCATACATTTTTATCTTTAAGCCAAAAGCAAAACATGATTGTATGATTTTTTTCCGTTCATGAAGCCCTTTGATACTATGGTGGGTTGAGTTCTTGTAACTTTTTCCACCTAATGTCAGATGCCATGTTACATTCTACAAAGGACGCGGCTGGTCTCTCTGACTGATAGGCATCTTTCAAGTTACATTAATCAAACGAGAATCACACTTGTAAAGGGAGCATCTTCTGCTGTATTCGCTGCCATTGCTACTTGAGGAAAAGTCCATTTGTGGGGTCTAGAGCCATGAGGGTTGTTTTTTTTTAATATATATATATACAACAGAAAATAACTGCACCTGTTTCCTACAACGTTGTTAAAACAAATCTAGCTCAGTACCCAGAGCACATTCTGTGAAAGAAAATTGTGTGAGCTTTCCCTTGTTAACATTGAAGAGAGCAAGCCGGCATCTCACTGCATGAAATATGGAACATTATGTAGGCTAAAACCTTCTGCCGTGAGTTGAGTTGTCCAAGTGGGAACACGTCCTTGTACGTGGCTGAATGGATAGACTTGTATTTACCTGGTAAGATATTTTCCCTCAGTGCTGCACATCCGCAAGGTAACTGTGGGAGGGGCTTATACAACTCTTAAGCAGTGCCATGCCATGCAAAGTCCTGGGTTTGGAGCCAAACCTCACTGCAAATCCTGGCTTTGCCCTTGCTCAAGGGAGCTTCTCTGAGTCCCTAACCAGAAGGCCTGCCTCGCTGTGAGGATTCAGTGAGGTGTGTGGGTCCAGTCCTGCCGCCCCTGGAATTTGCTAGGCACCCATTGTTGGGCAGCTGTTAACCATTGTTGTTCTTGCACCTGAATGAGCACCCTGCGTTGCAGGAATACACAATCTTTTGGACTGAATGTGTGTATTTGTGTGGCTCCTGTGTACTGCATTGGGGTGGTGATAGTCTGTAAAGGGATACAACTGGAAATGACACGGAAGGTGTGCTATAGACAGATTCAGAGGGCGCCGGCAGGGATCCTAACCTCAGGAGTGCTGGGGGAGGCTGCAGAGGAGGCAGCCTTGAGCCTAGATTTTCTTTTATTTTAAGGGCTTTTGCCATACAGGAGGTTGTCCTACAAGCAGGTATGTTTAAAAACACTCTTTAAGATCCCATCGGTTACTTTTCGCCAAAAGGTAGGGAACTTCGAGAGATGATTAAAGGTGATTGAGGAACAGGACTGAGTGGAATTTGAGCCACTTAAGTTTATTTAGGGGTTTGGCCAAACCCACGGGTAAACTTGGATAATTTGCAAATGACATTCTTCATTCCAATGACCAGGGAGGGGTGGCGGTCAGTGAACACTGCTTTTGTTTCTTTTCAGTTAAAGACAGTGGAGGAAGCTCTGAACGTTCTGTGTCCCCAGGGGCCTGTCAAAAGCCTTTATCCCTTGACATTTATCCAGGTGAAACAGGTAGGCCTGTAAAGGTAATGCTTCGCCTTTCTTCGACTTTGGGTAAATGTGTGTTCTGTCCTGCCCGGCTGTGTCTGTTCTGAGCACAGGGACCACAGTAGTAAGTGGCTAAATCAGACCCACAGAATCGAGCAGCAGAGTTCCGGGCTCTCTGTAGCTGTGATGTTGCACATACGCTTCCCCCGTTTCTTATTCTCACTCAAATAAGTTGTAGCTCAACCTGCTTCAGCATGATTCTGTACAAGCTCTACACTGAGTGCACTTCTCATCTGGTGAATCTTTATTACCAGGTACCCGGGGGGAAACAGCTATTTTGTACTCAGAAATGACAACTCAGTTATTTGTCCTTAGCGAAGTGTAAGGACGTTGTTCTTACTAGATTAGGTTCTTTTTCTGGCTTTGGAAGAGAACAGAAAGCAGGCACTGTGTGTGTGTGTGTGTGTGTGTGTGTTTAATCTCTAGGTGCTGACCCATCTTTAAGAGCTTTTCCAACTTTCTGTTTTGGAAGATTTCAAATCTAGAAGAGTTGAAGAATAGTACAACCGGCACCCATATAGCGTCCACCTAGACTCACCAAGTGGTAACATTTGCTTCACTTGCTTTATCTTCCTGTGTGTGTATGTCATCAACTGCTGGTTTGGTTGTTTTCTTTTATGTATTTTTTTACCATTTGAGTTAGCTGTCACCATCATGACACTCACCCATAGACATTACAGCACGTATCCCTTAAGAAAAAGGATATTATCCTACAGGACCACAACATAATGATCACACTCAGGAAATCTGATATTAATGCAATCCAGTGATCTAATAGACCTTCCATAGTCAAGTATCCCTCGTTATTCCAATAATGTCCTCTATAGCTTATCTTTTTTTCAGTCCGGTTTCCAACCCATGATCATGCATTACATTGAGTGACAATGCCTTGTTAGTCCTATCAGGAACAGTTTCTAAGTCTTTCTTTTCTCTCTCTCGTCACATGAACTTTTCTGAAGAGCTCAGCCCAGTTGCTTGGCAGACTGCCCTTCACTGATTTGACTCAGCAAAACATTTCTGTCACAAACACAACTAAGGTGATGTGTCCTCAGGCTAACCATGGCTAAGTTTGACCACTCAGTTAGGATCTCAGCCCCATTTTTTGAATGGGGTCTGCCCTTCTGATTTTCTGTGTCGACTGCCTTCTGGAAGGTGTCTGAACAATAGGATAATAGAATCATAGCAAATCTGATTTTAGACTGGCTTTTACACAACAGAAAATAACTGCAACGGTTTCCTACAACGTGGTTAAAACAAATCTAGCTCAGTACCAGTGTGTTTTTGCCTCCAATTCCTACACTTGTGAAATTTTACAAGAACATTTTATGCCAACAACTCTGGTGTGTGATAAATAAAGCGAATGATTAAGGCCCCCCACCCCCCTAGTTTTTCATTCACATTGGGTAGAGTTCTTTCTCTACTCTGAGCACGCACTGGCTGTGTGGTCATGTCCCCATCTATAAATCAGCACATGCCTTCTCCATCTGGCAAGGTGTGGAGCACATGGGAGAAGACGTGGACACTAGAGCAGCCAGCGCCTGGGACTTGAGTTCCAGGTTAATGTGTAGACACACCCTGTGTTCTTTCTCAGGCCCCTCTGCTTTCTGATCTTGGACCAAGACAGCGCTCCTGGATTGGGTGGGATGCCCTGAGCCCTGGCTGTTTTGGGTCTGAGGCAAGCCCACATGTGTTTGTTTCCAAAGAAACCCATGGAGGCCACAGCTGCAAGGAGTAGGGTGCCACCCTGGTACACCCCCACCCCCAGCCTCGGAGGCCTCAGCTCCACCTTTGTGGGGAGCACTGCAGCTTCTGCTCCCCTGTGGGAAGCCTCCCCAAGTTTTCCCCAGCCTCTGGGTTAAGACTTACAAGAGACAGATGGAGACTTGGGGTCCAAGGAAAGCGTTTTTCAAGGTTCAGTGGCAACACCAGCGGCATTTCTGGAGTTCAGGCCTTTCCTGCAACACAGGAACATGGTTAACACCGTTTTCAGTGCCTCAGATCACTTTTCCTGTTGCCTGAGGTGCACGCCCTTGCTTGCTGGGCCCTGGAAGTGAGAAACTTTGTCTCTGCTCCTCGAAGGATTTGGATGGGGATTCTTTCCACTGACCTAGGGTTTGGTCCAGCTCACCTGGGCTAATGTCACAGCAAGAAGCTCCCTCTGGGCCATGAGTGCTGTTGCTGCGAGGCTGACTGTTGGGGGCCTCCCTTTGGAGCAGGGATACCAGCACCTAAAAGTCTTTTCTGACTTAGCAGCAGGCTACACCCCTTTCTCTCACTATCTCCGTTTCCCCCACTCTTCCACTTTACCCAGTTTCTGATTGACTCTTGTTTTGTATGTGAGAGCAGATTCAGCCCAAGAACCTGGAGAAAGTTTTGCCGTACATTCTTGGCATTGTTATTTGTCTCCTTTGTTTGTTTGTCTGTTTTGTTTTTTTGAGATGCCATAGGTGTCCTTAGATGTATGGGATGGGATTCCCTTTAGTGATTCAGGGCAAATCACTGAACACATTCCAGGGTCCCGTTTCCTCATGTGGAAAAGGATGTTGGATGACAGACTCTTCAGGATTCCCTGAAGTTTACTCGGTAATAGTTATTCTGGGATCCAAAAACTGTGTTGGCTTAATGATTAGAAAATCAGCCCACGCACCGAAGGTTCTCAAATTCCCAGTCAAGGGCATACACTCAGTTGCAGGCTCGATCCCCGGCCCTGGTCAGGTTGCATGGGGCAGGCAACCAGTGTTGTCTCTCACCTCCATGTTTCTCTCTCTTCCCTTTCCACTCTCTCTAAAAAAACCAATGGAAAAAATATCCTCAGTGAGAATTAACATACATAAATAAGTAAGTAAATAAGTAAATAACTCAAGCCAGTTCTCTTCTTTCAGGTTGAATTTTCCCCAGAAGCTGAGAAAGCATTTCAATTCCTTATGGCTTTAGAAGCATCACTTCCACGCAGATCGAAGGTGACCAAGTTTTCTTAAAATGAATTGCAAAAGTGATGGATTTGTCTTTCATCTTTTTCTCACCAGTACTTTGGGTTTGTGCTGTACCGAACAACACTTCCTGAAGACTGCAGCGAGCCAACCCCTCTCTCTTCACCCCACAGGGGCGTCCACGACCGGGCCTACGTCTCCGTGGATGGGGTAAGAGTGGTGGTCTCTGGACGGTGTGTCTGTCCCCCTGGGGGATGTGTGGTCTGCACTTGATATCATGGCGTTTGAGACCTCTGTCCTCCTTTTCAACTTTAGGTTGCCTCACTTGTTCTCCATGTGCCAGATACACCCCCTCACCCTTCTTAACCTGGAGGGGCCTCCCCAAGGTTCCTCCTTCTCGGAAACCTTTCTGGTCTCCCCAGCCCAAGGCCATCCCATGTCTTCTTGGCTTCTGGAGGACGGGGTCCATTTTGTAGACCCCAGAGTGGTGACTCATTTATGAAAAATAATATTCTGAAGAAGGATTGCTCATGACAGTTATAGTTACAATCCACAAAGAACTTTGTTTCATAACAAAGATACACGTTAGGGTTTCCATTCTCCATGAAACATTCATGTGAAAGAAGACACGAAGAGAGTTTCCTAACCAAGAAAAAACTTGGTTCAGAAAATTTCAAATTAAATTATTTCCATTCCACTGTCATCCGAGGCTTTACTTTCATTGAGAGCAAGTTTCTAAGATGTTATGTGTATATTGATGGCAATTGTTTCTTGGGTTTCAATATGGGAGTTGTGTTAATGCAGTGACCCTTTAATACAGTTCCTCATGTTGTGTGTAAATACCTGTATTTTCCTATGGTCTTAGGTGACCCTGCTAGCAGTTCTCAACCTGTGAGTCACGACCCACAGGTTGAGAACCACTGCTGTAGAGCCTAAGACCAATGGAAAACACAGATATTTATATTACGATTCATAACACTAGCAAAATTACAGTTATGAAGTAGCAACAAAAATAACTTTAGGTTGGGGGTCAGCACAACATAAGGAACTATATTAAAGGGTCGCAACATTAGAAAGGTTGAGAACCACTGTGTTAGTGAATTATGATCAGTAACATTCACTTTTTAAATAGCATTTTTTTAAAAATTAGGAATATGTTGTTGCTAAAATGCCTGTTGTTTCCGATCATTCTGTTATATAATTTTCGTGGTATCAGGTATTTTGAGGTGAGAACACTCCACCTAACTCTCTGATTTTTATCTCGTTTATCTGATTTTGTTTCAACTCACCATGTTGTTTAGAAGCTATTTTTTTATGACTGCCTTTTTTGCTAGAGAACACGAAGAGGTTCCTATGATGGGAATCCTCCCCTGGAATTTTTTTTTTTAATATATTTTATTGATTTTTTACAGAGAGGAAGGGAGAGGGATAGAGATATTAATGAGATAGAAACATCGATCAGCTGCCTCCTGCTCACCCCCCACCGGGAATGTGTCCACAACCAAGGTACATGCCCTTGACCGGAATCGAACCTGGGACCCTTCAGTCCACAGGCTGACGTTCTATCCACTGAGCCAAACCGGTTTCAGCTTCCCTGGAATTTTTTGCCTCCATTCCCTCTCTATTAAAAATAGACACGAAGGGAAACATTCCAGAGGAGAGGGAACTAGTGTAGACCTTCCTTTGCTCATAGCTGTTTAGAAAGAAGGCAGTGATTGGAGGAAGTTGACCACTTGGCCGGTGACTTGGCCTAAGGGGCCATCCAAGCATTTCCTCCCAAGTCCAGTGGCTCATCAAGGCAGGAAAATGTTACTGAATTAACTGAGCGAGCTGCCTCTCTGCAGTTCTTCTCACCTTAGGTAATTATTACTTGGCATTGAACCCACAGGTGCCCCAGGGCGTCCTTGACCGGAACTATGTGACCACTCTGAACATAACAGGGAAAGCTGGAGCCACTCTGGACCTTCTGCTGGAGAACATGGGGCGTGTGAACTACGGCTCTTACATCAATGACTACAAGGTAGGACCAGCCTTACTGTTAGGAGTGAGGTTCAAAGGTTGGCAAGCCACCTGAGGAAATTTTTGTTAGTCTATTTAAATATGCTCTCACATTCTTTCCCTTCAGTTCTGTTAACATAGAAACAATTCTTTTTTTAAAAAATATATATTTTATTGATTTTTTTACAGAAAGGAAGGGAGAGAGATAGAAAGTCAGAAACATTGATGAGAGAGAGACATCAGTCAGCCGCCTCCTGCACGCCCCACAGTGGAGATGTGCCCGCAAGCAAGGTACATGCCCCCAACCGGAATCAAACCTGGGACCTTTCAGTCCGCAAGCCGACGCTCTATCCACTGAGCCAAATCAGTCTCGGCTAGAAACAATTCTTAAAAGCACACACACTGGCCTAGTCGGTTTGGCTCAATGGATAGAGCATTGGCCTGCCAACTGAAAGGTCCTAGGCTTGATTCCTGTCAAGGGCATGCACAGGCCTAGTCGGGCATGTGCAGGAGGCAACCAATCGATGTGTTTTTCTTACATCGATATTTCTGTCTTTCCCTCTCTTTTTTTTTTTTAAATATTTTTTTAATGTATTTTATTGAATTTTTACAGAGAGGAAAGGAGAGGGATAGAAAGTTAGAAACATCGATGAGAGACATCGATCAGCTGCCTCCTGCACGCCCCCTACTGGAGATGTGCCCACAACCATACTACATGCCCTTGACCGGAATCGAACCTGGGACCTTTCAGTCCGCAAGCCGACGCTCTATCCACTGAGCCAAACTGGTTCTGGCTCTCTCTTTTTTTTAAAAAAAGACACATTTTATTGATTTTGTATAGAGAGGAAGGAAGAGGAATAGAGAGTTAGAAACATCAATGGGAGAGAAACATCAATCAGCTGCCTCCTGCACACCCTCTATTGGGGATATGCCCGAAACCAACGTACATGCCCTTGACCGAAATTGAACCTGAGACCCTTCAGTCCACAGGCCGACATTCTATCCACTGAGCCAAACGGTTAGGGCTTCTTCTCTCTTCAATTCTCTCTAAAAATCAATGGAAAAATATCCTTGAGTGAGGATTAAAAAAAAAAAAAAAAAAAAAGCACACACACTTTGGCCCTGGCCAGTGTGGCTCAGTTGGGCGTTGTCCCACATACCAAAAGGGTGCCGGTTCAATTCCCCAGTCAGGGCACCTGCCTGGATTGCTGGCTTGATCCCTAGAAGGGGAGGTGCAGGAGGTTGCCCATTGATGTTTCTCTCTCATATGGATGTTTTCTCTCTCCCTCTCTCTCAAAAAAAAAATAATAAAATAAATTTTTTTTTAAAAAGGCACATGCGCTTTATCAACTTGGATGAATGAACCTGCCCTGATTTGTTTTGCAACCTAGAAGTCGGGTTATTTTGAAGACCTGTTTTCCTCTGCAGACAGAACCCTTCCCTTGTGTCTGAGTTCAGTCAACTTGTAGAAAGAAACAGCAAGAGGAAACCACTCCACTGTGCTCTTCCTTTGCTTATAAAACCCACCCGGCTTTCGAAAGGCACTCACTTGCCAACAAAGTCAGCTTAGCATTGGGTCTGCGCTGTTTTCTGAGTGTGGACAACTCATGACACTCTTGAACTGTGCAAAGCCTTGGTGCCTCTCACCTCTGTCAGTTACCATGTCCAAGTGTCTAGGCCAAATATGTTTTTTTCACACATATTTTTAGAGCATTACTCAAAAACCTTTAAGCTCACACTCTGCGAGGTGCTTTGGGGATGTAAGGATGTAAGAGATAGATCCTCTGCTATCTCACCGTGTGCTAGAAGGGAAAAGGCCTGCATGGAGGGAATGATGGCGCCACCCAGTCTAGGACAGGACAGGTGTCTGGGGCTATTTTCTGTCTCTCTATGTGGCACCTCAGAGGGAAGGCAATTATAGCCTTAGAGAATGGCCATGCTGGGGCCACCTTTGTCTCCAACAGAATGCCCCTGTGCCCTCGTTTGGCTCAGTGGATTGAGCTTTGGCCTGTGGTCTAAAAGGTCCCAGGTTCAATTCCAGTCAAGGGCATCTGCCCAGGTTGTAGGCTCAATCCCCAGTAGAGGGCATGCAGGAGGTAGCTAAGCAATGATTCTCTCTCATCATTGATGTTTCTCTCTCTCTCTCTGTGAAATCAATAAAAAGTAATTAAAGAAAAGAAGAAATGTCCCTATTAGAGGCTATAATTAGTGGTCTTCCTGGCTGACTCTCAGCAGCCATACTGACACATGGATAGACAGGAATGCTAATGTAGTCTCTGGGTCCACAGTACCCCAGTACTGGCACACAAGTGCCTGGCTAATGTTTGCTGAATTACTCTGTGAGCCGTTGAGGCTTGCTATTGAGAGATGTCTGAGACAGATTTGGGATCTCACTGGGAAAAGGGGTGTTCTCCCACCTAAAAGGCCAAGAAGGGGAAGTTAGATGCACTGTGAGTCTTCAATGCGGTGGCTAGTGCCAGGGACACCTGCCCCCTGCCCTCAATGGACAAAGAGAGCAACTTCAGAATATACCTCTGAGGTTCGCCATCATCACTGCTGCTCTTTCTATGCCTTGATGGATTCAATAGCCACTGTTTTAGGTCTACAATTTCAGTTACCCACAGTCAACTATGGTCTACAAATATTAAATGGAAAATTCCAGAAACAATTCCAGTTTTAAATTGCAAGTAGTGTGATGAAATCTCCTGCTGTCCTTTGCATCCTGCCTGGAAGGATCCCTTTGTCCACTATCTCCACACTGTACACCTACAGCTCATTAGTCACGTAGCAGCTAAGTTATCAGATCTACTATTATAGTATCGCAGTGCTTGTGTTCAAGTAACACTCATTTTACTTACTAATGGCCCCAAAGCACAAAAGTATTTATGCTGGCAATTCTGATATGCCAAAGAGAAGCCCCAAAGTGCTTTCTTTAAGTGAAAAGATATGTATGTTTCCATGTATATATGTATGTGTGTATGTATGTATGTACAGTGGTACCTCGAGATACGAGTTTAATTCGTTCCATATCCTTGAGGCGTGGGAAACTATGAGACGCTCGAGTCACGGTAAACTGGTGGGTCGTGTGCAGCCGGCCAATCCGCGAAATTACTCCTATCTCAAATGTTGCTCATATTTCAAAGCAAAAATCGCTCGCTCGACGGCTCGTATCTCAAAAATCTCGTATGTTAGGGCACTCGCACCTCGAGGTACCACTGTATAGGGGAAAACATACTACCCGCAGTTTCAGGCATCTGCTGAGGGTCTTGGAACAAAGTGTTCTCATGTATAGTATCTCATTTACTAGTCCTTACACCAGGTGAGTGGAGTCGGATAGGATCATCCTTGTAGGTGCTGCTGAGAAGCCCAAGGTCAGGACTTGCTTACTCCAGGTTATATGTCAGGGGCAGAGTCTGTCCCCTCCCTCCGTCCACAGAGAGCTGCATGTGCTTTTGTATTCCTCAGATGCCATCTTCTCTTCCATTCTAGCAATGGCTCTGAATCAAACACTGAAGATTGGGGGCTTGGGGTTGAAAGCTCTAGTAGCTCAACCCCCTTTCTGGGCCTTTTGCAGGGACATCTGGCCTGCAAAGGAGAGAAAGCTGTGGTTTGGGAAACATACATCTTTCCAAGGAGATGGGCTTCTTCCCGAGCCAGATCTGTGTCATATGGATGTATGCACTGTTTGAGTTTCGCTTACTATTGGTGTTTCATATCCCAGTTTGCTTTTCCCAGGAACTTAGGGCTGGAACACACTTAATGCCTTCTCCTCCCTACCCCAGCTCATTGCTCTGTTTCTCCTTTGCAGGGTCTGATATCTAACCTGACCCTCAACTCCAGTATCCTCACAGACTGGATGATCTTCCCGCTGGACATTGAGAATGCTGTGGGCCACATGGGTGGCTGGCATAGCAACGACAGAAGCTACCACAGTGAAGCCCGTGCCCGCTCAACTAACTGTACACTCCCAGCCTTTTATGTGGGAAACTTCTCCATTCCCAGTGGAATCCCAGACTTGCCCCAGGACACCTTTATCCAGTTTCCTGGGTGGACCAAGGTATGTGTCTTCATAGAAAGTGTTTGAATTCAAGCCTCAAGTATCTGGTTTTTAGTGTTTAATAAAGAGTCAAGCCCTAACCGGTTTGGCTCAGTGGACAGAGCATCGGCCTGCAGACTGAAGGGTATCAGGTTTGGTTCGAGGAAGGCTCAATCCCCTGATCGGGGCATGTGGGAGGCAACCAATCAGTGTGCCTCTCTCACATCACTGTTTCTCTCTGTGTCTCTACCCTCCCTTCTACGCTCTCTAAAGAATCAATCAAAAAATATCCTCAGGTGAGGATTTAAAAAAACAAAACAAAAAAGAGCTGCTTGTAAGATGCCATGTGGCAGTTTGGGGAATGGAGGATTTCCTGTTTTAGTTTACCCATTCCTCAGAAGTGCAATCATGGCAGAGCTGCAGGGTTCAGTGGCCAGCTTGGAGGTGGCACCATCTGTTCCATTTTTATTAACTTCCTTTAGTGAGTGATGGCTTTCTGCTTTTTTTAAGAAAACTCTTAGTGCCTTTGGATACTGATTATGATGGGTATTTCCTCTTTAATCCAAAGAAAATATGGCCCAGGCAAAAGGGTGAATCTCTGGGAAAGCCTGTTTTTCTTTCATCCATGCCTAACTTCATGCTCCCATAATGCCCCACCTTCATATAGTCCATGCCCTGGGGCATCTATCTTAGTCTACATGATTCTCACCTCTTTCTTGGCCATTCTACCACCCATTCATTCTTTGGAGACATTAGTTTGTCTTCCTTCACTGTCATTTTCTCCATTTCAAGTCCTATTTTCATCTTAGATAACCTTACTATCACTCAGTTATTCATTCAACAAAGCTTTTTATTTCAGTGGCTACTATATGTCAATCTTTGTGCTGGGCACTAAGGATATAATACAGGGTGGAGCAAAAGTAGGTTTGCAATTGTGAGTATATAAAACAGAGTTTATTTTTATATTATCACATATTAATTATTCTCCATACAAACAACTATAAACCTACTTTTGCCCTATTCCATATATAAAACACACTTATTGGTCCTTGCGCTCATGGAACAGTCTAGTTGGGGAGGAAGACCAACTATATAATAACCCGAGAAACCAAGATGGCAGCATAAGTTACCTAAACTGCTGCCTCACACAACAATTTCAAAACTACAGCTAAAAGACAGAACGGACATCATCCAGAACCACAGGAAAGCTGGCTGAGTGGAAGTTCTACAACTAGGAGGAAAGAGAGGGGCTCACAGAGACTCAGAGGAGCTGCCAAAAGCTGAGGTACGGAGACACGCGTGTGGAGAGAACAGGCGGCGGAGTGCCTGGCGGCTTCCTCTAGCAGGAAGGAGATGGGAAACTCCCAACTGCACTGAACCCCAGTTCTGACTGCACTGAACTCCAGATCTGGGCAAAACCCATACGGGGGAGTCTGGACTGTCATGAAAAGGGAGGAGTGCAGGGAAACTTAGGGGAGCTGCGAAAGTCCGGAGGCGCATGTGAGTGCTTCCAGAGAGGACTGACTGCTGATTGTGCTGCTGGCTTTCTCTAGTGGGAGGAAGACAGAACCTCCCAACTGCACCGAAATCCACTTCCAACTGCACTGAACCCCAGTTTCAGGCAAGACCCTGGGGACCCAGACTCATATGTGTCCCCGGAGTGCACGAAAACTCAGTGGAACCAGAGAGGCCTGGAGGCACGTGAGCTCAAGTGCACAGAGGGCTTCAGTGATTACCATGGGACACTGGGACCTCATAGGGCAGGGCTGATGGGAAGCGAAGGCTATCTGCTCAGCTATGAGACTCTGCCCCATCCAAACTGAACACAGAGGTTTTTGCAATTGTGCAAGTCTTGTATCATAAAGCTGACTCCAGCACAGTTCTCCCAGTGTAGACACAGCTGATCCTCACAACCAATTGGCTTGGAGGTCAATTCCCCCCAGTGATACCAACAACAAGACTTAACTACAACAAGGCTGTACACACAGTCCACAAAAGGGTGCACCAAAAGAGTGTCCACCTCAGGTAACTGGGGAGGTGGAGTTACTGGGTCACATAGGACACCTAGCACACAAAGCTACTCTACCAACTCAGGGAAGCAGCAAAAATGTGGAGACAAAGTAACAGATAACAAACTAAAGAAATGGAGGAAAACAAACAACTGGATATAGAGTTCAAAACCACAATTAAAAGGTTTTTCAAGAATTTCCTAGAAAAGATGGATAAATTTAGCAAGACTCAAGAGGAGATGAAAAAGGACCAACTAGAGATGAAAAAGAACCAACTAGAAATTAAACATACACTGACTGAAATAAAAAATATTATACAGAGACCTAACAGCAGACTAGAGGAATGCAAGAATCAAGTCAAAGATCTGAAATACAAAGAAGCAGAAAACACTCAACTGGAAAAGCAAAAAGAAAAAAGAATTTAAAAAAATGTGAAGATAGTGTAAGGAGCCTCTGTGACAACTTCAAGCATACCAACATCACAATTATGGGGGTGCCAGAAGAGAGAGAGAGCAAGATACTGAAAACCTATTTGAAGAAATAATGACTGAAAACTTCCCCCCACCTGGTGAAAGAAATAGACTTACAAGTCTAGGAAGCGCACAGAACCCCAAACAAAAGGAATCCAAAGAGCACCACACCAAGACACATCATAATTAAAATGCCAAGAGCAAAATACAAAGAGAGAATATTAAAAGCAGCAAGAGAAAAACAGATAATTACTTACAAGGGAGTACCCATAGGATTGTAAACTGATTTCTCAACAGAAATTATGCAGGCCAGATGGGAGTGGCAAGAAATATTCAAAGTGATGAATAGCAAGAACCTACAACCAAGATTACTCTACCCAGCAAAGATATTATTCAGAATTGAAGGGCAGATAAAGAGCTTCACAGATAAGAAAAAACTAAAGAAGTTCATCAACACCAAACCAGTATTATAAGAAATGCTGAAAGGTATTCTTTAAGAAGAGGAAGAAGAAGAAAATGGTAAAGGTAAATATTATGAATAACAAATACTTATCTATGAATAAGTGAATCTAAAAATCAAGTGAATTGAAAATCTGATGGTCAGAATAAACTGAATACAATAGAATCAGGGGCATAGAAAGAGAGTGGACTGACAATTCTCAGGGGGAAAGAGGTGAGGGGGGCTGCAGGGAGAGACTGGACAAAAATCGTACACCTATGGATGAGGACAATGGGGAGGAAGTAAGGGCAGAGGGTAGGGTGAGAGTCAGTTGGAGCGGAGCTATTGGGGAAAAAAAGAGGAACAATTGTAATAATCTGAACAATAAAGTTTTATTAAAATAAAATAAAAGAATTAACATGGCAAAAAGGGGAGGGGAGCATATTCCAGGCAGAGCATGTGCCAAGCCATATGCTTAGAGGGGAAAATGGCGAGTGTGAGGAAGGACCCAAATGTATGAAACACAGAGAAAAGGGAGTGTGGCTCAGAGAAGAGGCTAGAAAGTGGGAGTGGGCAGAGACCAGATTGGATTAGCCAATTAAATCATATTCAAGTTTTGTCTTTATGTTGAGAGCCATTGAAGCAGGAGAGTGACATGACATGATTGTAGTGTGCAGAATGGGTTGGGGGAGGGTATGTGTGAATCCAAGGAAACTATCCAGGAGGTGGGTTCACAGTCTCCTTGGTGGTAGCCAAGATGGAGATGACATCAACTGTTCAAGAGATGTTTGCAGTCAGTCAGATGTAATGATGGATTGGACATGGGGGTTTAAAGAGAAGAGCATATCCCAGATGACTCTTAGGTTTTAGGCTTGCAACTAGACAGATGGTACCACTGACCAAAAGGAGAAATTTCAGCCGAAACCGGTTTGGCTCAGTGGATAGAGTGTCGGCCTTCGGACTGAAAGGTCCCAGGTTCGATTCCGGTCAATGGTATGTACCTTGGTTGTGGGCACATCCCCAGTAAGAGGTGTGCAACTGATTGATGTTTCTCTCTCATTGATGTTTCTAACTCTATCCCTCTCCCTTTCTCTCTGTAGAAAAAATCAATAAAATATATTTTTTAAAAAAGGCAAATCGATAGAGACAAAAAGTAGATTAATGTTTGCCGGGGCTGATGGTGTGAATGGAGAGTGACTGCATGGGTATGGGGTTTCTTTCTAGGGTGATAGAAATGTTCCATATTAAATTGTGATGATGGTTCTACAATCTTCTTAAATGTATTGAGACTTGTCTTATGACCCAGCATATGGTATATCTTGGTGTGTGTAGCTCTAGAATTTTAAGCTCTGATATCCTCTCTCTGGCCACATGTTTCTATCCCCCAAACTCTCATGCCTCCCAAGCCTGCTCTTGGATTTTACTGCTGACCCGAAACTTTCCACCAATAAGGCTGCAATTTCTTTCTATTCAGTCCAGACATCACCACTATCCTTTTCTAAGAGCCATCAATCAATCTAGCCCCCTTGTCTCCTTGTTCATCCTCCATTTTGACTGGGTCTCCCATTGGCCTTTACTGGCTCACAGTAATTGGGGGACTACTGGGGAACTCTCCAGTATATTCATCAGGGCCACGGTCCTCTCACTCTCTCCTGCCTCTGGAGGCCCTCAGCTTGCCCAGGAGTCCGTGGGCAGCCTCTTCCCCGCTCCTCAGCTGGCCTTGCTAACCTTCACCACTCTCCTTAGTCCACCTTGTTCTTCCTCTCACCTCCTCCATGGAGGCTTCACCCTTCCTGTCTGCTATCGGGTGTGATAGCTCCTTTGTTCCCCCAGCTTCCTGTCATCCTTATCTCTCTGCCTCCATCTTCACTTCCTGCCAGTGGCCTCTGGGAGGAAGTCTAAGCTCTGAATGCCCTCTCCACATTCCTCCAGGCCCAGATCCCTTCCATACTGCCCCCTGCGTTTGTCAGCCTTTCCCTCTCCTCTGCCAAGTCCTGTGTTGCAGCCACGAAGTGAAACTTGGGGTCTCTAGGACCTAAAAACGAAGTAGAGCCCTCCTTGGATGTACCAACTTTAGCTAACAGGATTGTTCTTGCTCCCTTGCTCCCTTCTTTTCCCCTTTCTCCCTCGGTGTTCTGTATCTTATATTCCCCTTGTTCATGCTTTTTTCATTCCCTCACTCTGCCCACCTAGCCATCACATGTTCATCTGTCAAGATTGACATAACCTCCTCTGTGACACCTTCCTAAACGCTTAGTCCAGAAAGGACTGGTCCTGTCCTCCTTGGAGGCTGGCCCTCTGTGCACCACCAAATGTGCCCACAACCCTCCACCGAATGTGCCCACAACCATCATGATGCTTCATCACACAAAGATCAGGACCTTGATTTCACCCACTGAATCATAAGTTTCATGAGAGGGATTTTTTAAGTGCCCTGTTTATTCAACACCCTGCCTTCCTCCTGAGCCAGGGCACTCTGTAATTGCTTTTTTTTTTTAATTGATTTCAGCCCTGACCAGTTTGACTCAGTGAATAGAGTGTCAGCCTGCAAACTGAAGGGTCCCAGGTTCGATTCTAGTCAGGGGCATGTACCTTGGTTGTGGGCATATTCGGTGTGCAGGAGGCAGCTGTTTTGCTCTCATCGATGTTTCTATCCCTCTCCCTTCCTCTCTGTAAAAATCAATGAAGTATATATTTTTTAAATTGCCATGTTTGCAATCATGAACAAGAGAACATTTTTTTAAAAAATTGATTTCAGAGAGGAAGCATGAGGGAGAGATATAGAAAAATGTCAGTGATGAGAAAGAATCATTGATCGGCTGCCTCCTGCATACCCCCTTATTGGGGATCGAGCCCACAATCTGGACATGTGTCCTTGGCTGGAATCGAATCCAGGACCCTTCAGTCTGCAGGCCAATGCTCTGTCCACTGAGCCAAACCAGCTAAGGTTGTAATTGCTTTTAGATGAAAAAGGTGCACAAATGCCTGTGTTGCTGAACCTTGGGAGGAAAGCAAATAGGAGTGCAGAGGGACTTTGCTGGGTGCTATGGATACAAAGCCAAAGCAAATGAGAAGACCCAAACACAATCGCTGCTCACCAAGTGGTATCAATTTAGTGCCTTAAGAGAAAGAATTTTGTGGAGATGCAAATCGGAAAAAGGACATGTCTGTTACAGGGATTATTAGAAGCACTGGGTGGCTCAGATGGAGCTTGAAACAGACCCAAAGGACAGGAGGCCCTTCATCAGAATTTGTCAGGGAAGGGATTTTCAGATAGGAGGATAATAGAAGCTAAGGTGCAGAGATGGAAAAGCTGGGGACGTTTTGGAGGTCAGAGGGGGTTCACCCTGGCCAGGTCATAAAGGTGTCATTCTGCTCAGACATTCTGCTCAGAACTTGAGAGATGCTATCTCCATAAACATCGAGAGTGGCACATGCGGTAGGATGTCTGTCATTATCTCATGTGCAGATGAGCAGATGGAGGCTCAGAGAAGCGTGAGGAAGGAAGTAGGTGGTGGAACAGCTCCTGGGCCCCGGGTCTGTCTGATTTGAAAGCCCACGTGAAAAGGCAGGCAGCACTGAACAAGGCCTCAAAGACCAATGAAGAGCCTGTGCTAATCCTCTAGGCCAGTGGTTCTCAACCTTTCTAATGCCGCTACCCTTTAATACAGTTCCTCACATTGTGGTGACCCCCCCAACCATAAAATTATTTTCAATGCTACTTCCTAACTGTTAGTTTTGCTACTGTTATGAAGTGGGGGTCACCACAACATGAGGAACTATATTAAAGGGTTGTGGCATTAGAAAGGTTGAGAACCACTGCTCTAGGCCAATGATCGGCAAAAGTCAACAGAGCCAAATATCAACAGTACTATGACTGAAATTTCTTTTGAGAGCCAAACTTTTTAAACTTAAACTTCTTCTAATAGTCTCACCCAGGCCATGGTATTTTGTGGAAGAGCCACACTCAAAAGGCTAAAGAGCCACATGTGGCTCGCGAGCCGCAGTTTGCTCTAGGCTCTTGACTTGTTTCATCAGCCTGACGAATGGTCTGCATCTTCATGCTTTTAAAGTACATATATACACAATATTATTGAATGTGTCAGATGGTTCAAAATCCCAAAGTCCAACTAGTCCATATGTTCACTCTAAAACTAGTATACGAATGTTCACACCAGCTTTATCTCAAATTGCCTAAAGATGGAAAAACCAAATGTCCATCAACTGATGACTAAATAGACAAAATATGGTATATCTGTGTAATGGACTATCATTCGGCAATAAAAAGAAATGAAGTACTAATACATGGTACAGCCCTGGCTGGTTTGGCTCAGTGGATAGGGTCCCAAGGTCCGATTCTGGTCAAGGGCACATGCCTGGGTTTAGGGCTCCATCCCCAGTAAGAGGCATGCAGGAGGCAGCCAGTCAATGATTCACTCTCATCATTGATGTTTCTCTCTCTCTCTCTCCCTTCCTCTCTGAAGTCAATAAGGAAATACACACAAACACATATATTTTTTTAAATCATAGTACATGGTACAACATGGAAGAACCTTGAAAACATGTTAAATAAAAGAATCCAGTCACAAGCCATACATTTGGCATGATCCCACTTATAGGAAATGTCTAGAATTGGCAAATCTATTGTCACGGGAAGATTCCTGGTTGCCTAGAGCAGGGAAAGGGGAGAAGGGGAGTGTTGGGATGGGGGATGGGGACTCACTGCTAAAGGGTGCACAGTATTTTTTTGGAGTGATGAAAATATTCTAGAATTGATTGTGGTGACAGTTGCATAGCTCTGTCGTATACTAAAAACCACTGCACTATACAGTTAAATGAGTGAAATTGTATGGCTGTGAATTACATTAAAATGTCTTTCTGCATGTGCGCGCACGCACACACATGCATGCCCATCCACAGGATTCATAGACCTGGTTGTGCAGATCTGAGATGAGAGGACATACATATAACAGACGTAAAATGGGGCATCTGTGTTTTCTGTCATTTTCGGGCGAGCAGTGGTCCTTGGTGCTGTTATACACCCCAGCCTGCAAGTGGCTGAAAAAAATGCAGGAAGACTGCAGAGGACACTCATGTGCGGTTTATCCACACGCGTCTGAAGGAGAGAGAAGAGTACAGATGTCACTGCATTGGCAGAACACGGTCAAAGCACGGCCTGTCTGAGGGAGTTTGTGGTCAGACGGGAGTTCTGGCCTGGATCTCTTGGCTACAGCAAAACATGCCCCATCGCTTCCCACCAAAATCCCAGTTGACCTTCAGGCATTTAACCAGAAAGCCACATCCGACATAAGCAGAGCCCAAGTGATCAGAAGAGATTTTTTATCTCATGAATCACTCTTACCAGTGGCTTCATTCACCAAATCAAGGTAGTTTCTTGACAGCAAGTGAATAGCATAAGCCAAGAGGCCGGAAGCAAGAGCCTTGTGAGGGCCACCCTGATGGAGGAGGGCTGGTATGCCTAGAGACAGTCTTAGAGATGGTCCCTGGGTCCATCCTCACCCCCCTCCCCACAGCACTCGGGGCCCTGCGGGAGTGGGATCTGTCTGTTCTGTGCATGTGATCAGCAGGTGGCCAGGGGATTTTGGTGGGAAGCGATCGGGCATGTTTTGCTGTAGCCAAGAGACCCAGGCCAGGACTCCCGTCTGACCACAAACTCCCTCAGACAGGCCGTGCTTTGACTGTGTTCTGCCAATGCAGTGACATCTGTACTCTTCTCTCTCCTTCAGATGCGTGTGGATAAACCGCACATGAGTGTCCTCTGCAGTCTTCCTGCATTTTTTTTTAGCCACTCGCAGGCTTGGGTGTATAACAGAGCATGTCCCACTTTTCCTCAACCAGAATTATGCTTTTGAAAAGCTAAGAATAAAAAAATATATAAAAGGCAAACATCACCTTTTTTGAAATGTAAAAAAAATAAAATCATGAAATAAAAGAATTTATTACAAAGAGCTGACAAAAATCCCTTTTATCACCAGTCCTATCCTGAGGCCTGGTCACCCAAAAAGACTACATGATTAGAGGGTTGGAACTTTCAGCCCCATCCCCCCAACCTCGAGAAGGGTGGGGGTGGGGGCCTGGAGATGGGGTCTGTAGCAACTCTTGCACAAGATTTGGAGAGCTTCTGGGTCGGTGAAGACATCCAGGTGCTGGGAGGTGCCCCTGAAGAGGGTTGGAAGCTCCACACCCTACCCCCATACCTTGCCCTGTGCATCTCTTCCATCTGGCCATCCTGAGTTGTGTCCTTTATAATACACCTATGAGTGTAAGTAAAATATTCTCCTGAGTCCCCTGTGAGCCATTCTAGCTAGGCTTGTTCACCTGGTGGCTGGCAGGATTCAAAGAAAGAATAAAAATGTGTGTGGCTTCTTAAGGCTCAAATTAGAATTCATATGCCACTTCTTCCATGTTCTTTGGCCAGTACAAGTCATGAGACCATCTTGGCCCAAGAGATGGAGAAGCAGATTCTGACTCCTGATAGGAGGAGCTGCAGAGAATCGTGGCCATCTTTGCAGTCTGCCACAGGTCTTAGTACTCCTTGACCCTACTTTCATTCTGAATTTGATACGTTTTTGAAACTTTCCTGGCCTGATTTACAGTTATTCTTACCCCCTACCATTTCCATCTCATTTGTCGTTTCTTGTCACAAGTCCTTTGAACTTGAAAACTAGATAATCAGGTTGCTTTCTATAAATTTGTATTAATTTAGTAACTAAAACTTGTGAAAATTGTGGGAGCATCTCCACGGTTTTTAGGGCATGGACTCTGTAGCAGATTTTATATGGCTGCTTGGAGGCAGTTTTCCCTCAACACGTCTTAGTGTTGGTGCAGATACATGAGGTGGTACAATGACTGGTAGGCAAGGCACTCCACAGAAGCGGTCAAGAAATGGGACTTTTGGGAGTCACGAAGAAAGGAATTTAACTTGGGGTTCTGTGAGGGAAGGAAGTGATATATCTTCTCTGCTAATGTTTTAGGTTTCCATGGCTTCAGTTCTGTTTGGGTCTAAAATACAGAGAAGCCATAAAGCTATTCAACTTTATCACTGTAAGATCAAGGAGGAAGCAAAGAGGTGTGGTTTGCATCAGCTTCAGACCCCGTTGGGTTGGAGGGAAGAAGATTTTTCATTTTTTCCCATGTACTGCAGTGACATTTATTTAACATCTTAGCTAAGCAAGCCCTTCACTATTTTTCCTTAAAATTTTTTTTTCTTTCTCCCAAGTTCGCATGACAGTTATGAATTATGTGTGATGAGAGCCCTTTAACCTTGAGAAATGGACCTCTGTCTTTTCCATTTTAAGTTCTCCGAGTGTCTAAATCTCTTCTCTCTGAGTGTGACAAAATCAACATTGGATCTGAGTTTGTTTGTTTGTTAAATGAACTCCTAGCCAAATTAGAAACGTTTTAAACTGTGACTTAAAACAGCATTGGAACATTTGCTTTAAATTCGTATGAGAGGATTGATTAATCTAAAGAATTTAAGACAGATACATATCTGCCTGATTAATGAAGTAGGTCAACCATTTCCTGGAAGCTAACATTTATTCTGTTATCACCTTAATAATAGTCGCAAAGAGGGGAAGTTTGCCAAGGGTCAAGCTATGGTCAGAGAAAGTCAGACATTGTCATGGAAACAGTAGCTGGGACAGTCCCGGGAAGCCCCAGAAGCCACGGAGGTTCACCCTACAAGGCTTGGCCCCTGTGGCGCTCGCTATATTCATTTCTGAGGGTGTCTACTTTTGTTTTTACTTTTTAAATATATTTTTTATATTTTATATAGTTATATTTTAATATATATTTTTTATTGATTTCAGAGAGGAGGGGAGAAGGAAAGAGAGATAGAAACATCCATGATGAGAGGGCATCATTGACTGGCTGCCTCTTGCACACGCCCTCCTGAGGATGCAGCCCACAACCTAGGCATGTGCCCTTGACTGGAATCGAACCCGGGACCCTTCAGTCCACAGACCAATGCTCCATCTACTGAACTAAACCAACATGTGCAAACTCACCCCCTCCGCCAGTAACTTCAGCATAGTTTCTTAAGGAAAAACAAAAGCAAGAATATGTATATATTTTTTAAAAACACAGTGCTCATCAAGGAGTGCAGATATTTCATTTTCCTTCCAGTAAACACTGTTCTCAAACTCTTAAGCCAGGAGCAGAGGAACATGAAGCATTCTTTCAGGAGAGCTTCGTGTCTCCTTACAGGTTGAGTCTTTTCTCAGGCGAATGATCAGCCTGAGTATTATTTACTGAGTGTTGCTAGGAGTAGACAGAATTCACTGGGCTGAGAATATCACCTGGGACAAGATGGACAGTCTTTCCCTTCATAGAGCCCATGTTGGAAATAGCTGATAACCCATTACTCAACCAAAGGATGCAAATACCCAACCGTGACAATAACCAGGAAAAAAGAAGAGAGGAAAGGGGTGGTGAGGGACTTGGGAGGCTTAGTACTAAGGACAGTGTCCATGACCCTTCTCTCTGAAGAGGTGGTGACCCCTCAGAAGGCTTCGGGTCCGGGGGAACAGGGATGGAGAGCTTTTGCTGTGCTAAAAGGGGTGGGGGCAAGTTCAGGGGGAGCTGCGCAAGCAAGGGCCAGAGTGGCAGAGGGTGGGGAGGAAGAAGGCCTAGGTCTGAGGGCCATGAGGAGGAGGAAAGAAGCAGGAACGCATTTGGCTGCTATGGGGAGCCTGGGGGTCTAACCTTCACAGAGGAAGTCGGGAGACCTGTGAGGGGACGAAGACGGCGTTGCTTATGACTTGCTCTAGGAGGCTGGCAGTGGGGGTGGAGAGAGGTGGAGAGATTGCGATCTGATCATGAAGTTACATGCATTTCATTTCACCGTACCTCAGCCTCAGCCGTATGGTAGCCACTAGCTACTTGTGGCTATTTACCTTTAAATTTAAATCAGTTGAGAGGGAAAATTCCATCCTTCTTCCCACAAGCCCCATTTCCAGCGCTCAGCAGCCACTCTCTGCGCACCGCTGCTCTGTCCGGCAGCACAGAGCGCTCCATCATTGTTGAAAGTTCTATGGAATGGTGCTGCCTCCCGCTAGGGGCCTATGGCCTGTTCTTTCTAAATGCGTCAGCCCCCGCTCTGGGAAGGGCAGCCAGACGGCCATCAACGTCATTTACTGCACATTCTGTAGGAGCTGAGAGTGGAGGGAAATGTTGTCCTGGAGAAGTTCACAGCTTCCTAAGTTCATAGTTTATGGAGAAGTTCAGAACCGAGGCCTGAGAAGATGCAACCCAGAGTTTGGGGCAAGTGAGAGGGACGGTGAGAGACATGCCACCTCCATACCAGACAGTCGTTTGGGTGAGTCGGGAGGCAGAGTCCACATGGCAGCCAAAGCCTCAAAACGGCCCCCAGTCATCGTTTGGGGCAAGAAAAGAATAACCAGATCAGATCATGTAGTGTCCAGAATGAAGGAAGGAATTAGCAGAAAGATAATAGCAACTTGGGTCAGTAACGAGGAGCCACAGTTTGAGGTAATATCTGCCAGTCACAGTGCTGTAAATGACGTTTATGGCAGTCTGGAATAGTCACCAGGAGGAGTAGGCCTGACACCGGTGTAGGAGGAGCCAGTACGTGATGGGACTAACACTGGAACCCAGCCAGGAAGGTCAGAGGGAGCTTGAATAAAGGGCTGAAAAAATATACTCAAAGCTGAGCAACTGAGTAGCTCTACAGTGAGTGACCGCAGCCGTGACATGGAGCATGCTGGGGATGGGGCTCAGCAGGTGACAGCCATGGTCGACCCCCTCCAGGATGTCTCCCCCAGCATACAGGTTCCCCTTGTTTACAATGCGCCCATCGGAAGGTGAAAACATTGTGAGTGGAAAATGCACTTACTACACCTCACCTACCGAACCTCATAGCTTAGCCTCAGCCTACAGTTGGGCAAAACCATCCAACAGTGGTTCTCAACCTTCCTAGTGCTGCGACCCTTTAACAGAATTCCTCATGTGGTGGTGACCCCAACCATAAAATTATTTCCGTTGCTACTTCATAGCTGTAATTTTGCTACTGTTATGAACTGTCATGTAAATATCTGATAGGCAGGATGTATTTTCATTGTTACAAATTGAACATAATTAAAGCATAGTGATTAATCACAAAAACAATATGTAATGGTATATTGTGAAATACTTATTTCTAATTACAAATAAATGAAATTTTGTCTTGAATCGTGGTGTAGCATGGGCAACAGTCTTCATATGACAACAGTAAACGACATGGCTACACTTTGCTACACTGAGGAGCGGTGTGTTGGTTCCTAAGACCATGGGAAATAGGTGTTTTCCAATAGTCTTAGGCGACCCCTGTGAAAGGGTTGTTTGCCCACAGGTTGAGAGCCGCTGCTCTAACACCAAGCCTATGGCATCATAGCATCATACTGTCTTGGGGTAATGTATGATACCTATCGCTTTCGCACAGTTGGTAAAGTCGTATTTTGGGGCCGTCTGTCTGCATTTGGGTCCGGGTGGGGAATGATTTACTTACCTCCCCCTCCCTCCCTCCCTTCCTTCCCCCACACCCTCTCTCTCCTGCATGTGCCCGCCCCTCCTCTGCCCTTTCTTCGCGGCAGACGGTTCCATCTGCCCAGCCAACTGGGAAGGCCTAGCCCCTGCGGAGGCCGCGGCCACACCCAGCGCCAGCCCTCCTGGAAGAGGCTCTCTTCTGCTCTGTTTTTTGTTGTTTTTTTTGTTTTTTTATTGATTTTTTACAGAGAGGAAGAAAGAGGGATAGAGAGTTAGAAACATCAATGAGAGAGACATTGACCAGCTGCCTCCTGCACGCCCCCCACTGGGGATGTGCCCGCCAGCAAGGTACATGCCCTTGACCGGAATCGAACCCGGGACCTTTCAGTCTGCAGGCCGATGCTCTCTATCCACTGAGCCAAACCCCCTAAAGATTTCTTTTTCTTTTAATATATTTTATTGATTTTTTAGAGAGAGGAAGGGAGAGGGATAGAGTGAGAAACATCGAGAGAGAGACATCGATCAGCCGCCTCTTGCACGCCCCCCACTGGAGATGTGCCCGAAACCAAGGTACAGGCCCGTGACCGGAATCGAACCCGGGACCTTTCAGTCCGCAGGCCGCCGCTCTATCCACTGAGCCACACCGGTCTCGGCTTAAAAAATATATATATATTTTATGGATTTCAGAGAGAGAGGGAGAAAGAGAGAGAGGGAGAAACATCAGTGATGAGAGAGAGTCGTCGATCGGCTGCCTCCCGGGCACCCCTTCCTGGGACTCGAGCCCACAGCCCGGTCTGTGCTCTGACCAGGACTCTCGCTCGGACCCCCAACCCCTGAGCCAGCTGGCCAGGCCGGGGGTGGGTGGGGGGGCGGAGGAGGGGTGCCTGGGGGCAGCTCCCAGGACCTGTGTGCCCCCCCCCCCCCCCCCCGGCCTGTGCTCACCTGGGGGTGAAGACCGCGTGGCCAGGCCCGCCGCGGGCAGCGGAGCCCGCCGGGCCGGTCTCTGCGCGGGAGGAGCCGGGAGAGGCCGGCCGGCCGCAGGGACAGGCAGTCCGGGGCCCGGGCCCCAGTGCAGAGACTTGGCGGACCCGCCCCGGGTCGCCCGGCGCTGACGTGCGGCCGCCGAAGCCCCTCGGGGGGCCGAACGCGGATCCTCCGGAAGCAGCAGGGCCCGCGCGGGGCCACTTGTTGTCGCTCCCACCGCGCCGCTGCCCCACGTGACCCGTCACCCCAGCGGAATGCTGGGAGGTCCGGCCTGCGCCGTGGAGGGGGAGCCTCTGGCGCTGCCGGCCGGCTCACGTGCCCGCCCACGTGCCCGCCCACGTGCCCGCCCACGTGCCGGCTCACGTGCCCGCCCACGTGCCCGCCGGCTCTCCTACTTCCGGGATCCCGGCAGCTGGGCTGAATGGCTTCTCTCTCTCTCTCTCTCTCTCTCTCTCTCTCTCCAGGGTCAGGTGTGGATTAACGGCTTTAACCTTGGCCGCTACTGGCCGGCGCGGGGCCCCCAGGTGACCCTGTTCGTGCCCCGGCACATCCTGCGGACGTCAGCCACGAACGCCATCGCGGTGCTGGAACTGGAGCGCGCGCCCTGCGCGGACGGTGGCGGCCCCGAGGCGTGCACCGTGGAGTTCGTGGACAAGCCGGTCATCAGTGCAGCTGTGGCCTACAGCCGCCTCCTCCGTCACCAGCCCGACCCGGCCTCCTCCTGGCAGGGCCGCGTGTGACGGTGACAGAGCCCGGGGCCTGGCCTGCCGCACAGCTCACCGGACCGTCCCCTGGCGGGGCCGCGCCACCGCAGAGCTCGCCGGGAAATAAGGCGCCGCACGCATGCGCGCTTCCACCCCCTGCGCGTTCCCTGCAGCCCCCGCGGCCCGGTGGTGGGGGCGGGAGCCCAGGAGCACACCGCTGTACCTGCAGAGTGGGGGACGGAAGCTTTCCAGGGGTTTCTGGTTTTTATTTTGGGAAGAATCATGTCTTGTTGTGTTAAATAAAATGTGCGTTCTTGAGGTGACGGCTACTGACGTGGGGCGGGTGTTCAATGACGGGGTTCTGGTTTAAGTCAGAACCGGACTTGAGTGGGCTGATGAAGAAGCCACTTCACTCACTTGGGAGGCTCAGAGGCGTGGAAAATGGGTCTTGGTTTGATCTAGGGGACTGCTGCTTCTCCGATCCCTACTTAAAGGCTGATCTCCTTTTGTGTGTCTAGATAAATGGTTCTCAACCTGTGGGTCACGACCCCTCTGGGGTCGAACGACCCTCTCACAGGGGTCGCCTAAGACCATCGGAAAATGCAGATGTTTACATCACCATGCCTCACAGTAGCAAAATTTCATGGTTGGGGGGTCACCACCACGTGAGGAACTGTATGCAAGGGTCGCGGCCTGAGGGAGGTTGAGAACCACTGATCTAGATGCAGCAGTGGCACCCATCCACACGCTCACACAGGCCTGTAGGCGTCTGTAGACAGGCATGCAACATGAGTGCATGGGCCATGTACACACAGATGTGCAGGGACAAGATGTTGCATAATCTGTGTGTCCTGCCCAGCGCAGTAGGTCTCTATGGCTGATCACGGTCCTATTCCATGCCCCAGTTCTGGGCACCTATATATATAAAAGGCTAAAATGCCGAGTGTCCCCACAGGAGTTCGATCGCTCACTCGCTAGCTATGACATGCGCTGACCACCAGGGGGGGGCAGTGCGAAATGAAGGAATGCCCTGGCCAGCACCTAGAAGGCCCCGATCGATCCTGATCGTCCATCAGGCCGAGGGAACCCTACCCGTGCATGAATTTCGTGCACTGGGTCTTTAGTATCATACATTTAATTCACCAGTCCCTCACAAAAACTCCGAGGAATGTACTGTCATCTTCCCAGATTTGCCAGGACACACAGCTGTAAGTGGCAGAGAAAGGGTTTGAACCCAGGTTGTTTGGTTCTAGTGTCCAGACATGCATTGCAGACACAATATATCCATACAGGCTTGTGTTCCCATAAGAAAGGATTGGCACAACGTAAACAAAAATCTTACCTAATAATAAACATGTAAATTGACCGTACCTCCGCTATGCCCACAATCAGATTGAATATGCAAATTAACTCAACAAATATGGCGGTTAATTTGCATACACAGGCAGGGTGGGCAGCACCATGGCCGCTCCTGGGGGTCCGGGTCCATAAGGGGTGGGGGGGAATGCCAGGTGGGCAGTGCCAGAGACCACCCACAAGGTACCAGTCCATCAGGCCAGGGAGGTGGGGTGAGTAGAACCAGATGCCATTAGAAGGTTCTGGGCCTGCTTAGCCACTCCCGTGGGGCCCCAGGAACATCACTGCTCAGGGAGGCGTGGCTGGGCCCTGGGCACAGATTCACAGCTTCTCGGAGACCAAGGGCAGGAATCTGCCTCGTCTGCAGAGAGAGAGAGGTTCTGCAGTGGCCCCAAGACCTGGGTGGGCCAGGGCAGGGATCAAGGGGCATGGAAGGATACGGGGGCAGAGGGGCAAGGACCTGCAGCCTGAGGCGGGGGTGAGGGGCGGTGCCACCTCAGTGGAGGGGTGCCGCACTGCAGGGTACCAGACTGACTGACGCGATTCAGACAAGCTCCCAGTGCTAACCCGCCTCCTCGCCCAGGCAGCCTTCACACTTCAGAGGCCACAACTCCTGCTCCTGCCTTGACCCAAAAGCAAGCCCGGCCGCCCTGCCCCTCAATAGAGCAGTCCTTGGCTGTGAGTGCAAAGCCTTCCACCTCTCCAGAGAAGGTGGGGGGGCAGGAAAGAATGGGGGCAGGGGACCGGGGAGAGGAAAGAATGTAGAGCATCTGCAATGAAGAGATGCTTGAGAAAGAGGCCCGGAAGCCTGATGAGAAGGTTTGTTCTGTTTGCCTGGCGGCTGCCCCATAGGAAGGGCAGGGAGCATGGCTCTGAGGGCTCCCTGTGTGCTGAGTCAAGTTCCACAGCCACTGGAATCGGCCTCAGTTTCCTGGTCTGTAAAATGGATTAAGCGTGTCCCAGTGCCTTCACTGAGCTTTGATGGCCAACTGAAATACTATATGAGGAAAGTGAGGGAAGAAGTGGGAAAGAAAAGGAAAGACTGGAAGGACCCTGTAAACCCATTGTCACTTAAATAGGGAATATAGTCAATGGTGTTGTAATGATGGTATGATGCCAAGTGGGTACTGGGAATATCGGGGAACGCTTTGTAAAGTATATGATTGTCTAACCACTATTCTGTAACTAATATAAAACCTGAAACCAATACAAAATAATAGTGAATGTAAAGAAATGAAAATTGGCGTGAAATTTTTATAAATTTCAAAGTTTAAATCAAGGCTGTAAAGGAAGGAAAGAAGAGATTAAAAGTAGTGTTTTTGATTTTACCACTTTATTGTCTTTTCAGTACATGTAAAGGACAGTTGTCTTTATATGGTGCTTTTATACTTTTCTAAATCATTATCTCATTTTAATTTCAGGGCAATGTAAAGACAAGATAATTATTTCCTCCACTATTCAAAGAAAGGAAATCTTAGTGTCTGGTTCCAATGATTCAATCGTCAAGCCCCTATTGTAAAGCAGGGTTAGTAAAATTTTCTGTGAAGAGTCATTATCTATACTAATAAAAGCCTTGGGGGGTGATCAGGCTACCAGGGGAGAGTAGTTGGGGGCAATCAGGCCAGCAGAGGAGCAGTTAGGTGTCAATCATGCCAGAAAGGGAGCAGTTAGGGGGCAATCAGGCAGGGAGGTGAGCCAGTGGTCCTGGATTGTGAGAGGAATGTCTGAGTGCAGATTTAGGCCCAATCCCTGTGGGCATCCCCCAAGGGGTCCCAGATTGGAGAGGGTGTAGGCTGGGCTGAGGGACACAGCTGTCTGATACTCCCTCCGAGGGGCAAACCTTCTACAATGTCATTCTCAAAATACAATGTGCTTTTAGTCCCTCCAGATTTCTCTTTAAAAAACAAAAAAATGTTTTTCCCTAACCCGTTTGGCTCAGTGGATAGAGCATCGGCCTACGGACTGAAGGGTTCCAGGTTCGATTCTGATCAAGGGCATGAACCTTGGTTGCAGGCACATCCCCAGAAGGAGGTGTGCAAGAGGCAGCTGATCGATGTTGCTCTCTCATCGAAGTTTCTATCTCTCTATCCCTCTCCCTTCCTCTCTGTAAAAAAAAAAACCCACAATAACATATATATTTTTTAAAGATGTTTTTATTGATTTTTAGAGAGAGAGGAAGGGAAGAGAGAGAAACATCAGTGTGAGAAACATCGATGGGCTGCCTCCCAATTGCACCTGGACGGGATTGAGCCTGAAACCTAGGAATGTGCCCTGAAACAGGAATTGAACCAGCAACCTTTCGGTGCACAGGAGGATGCTCAACCACTGAGCCACCCCGGCCGGACTGTAAGTTTAACTTTTGAAGAAACTGCTGAACGATTTCAGAGCCTCTTTTCTAAGGAGTGGCTGCCAGCAGAGCCCGCTCCTTTCCTCTCTCTTTTCCCTGCCCTGCCTCAGGCTGCTCATTGCCTCTCTCTCTCTGTCTCTGTTGTCCGTTTCTCAGAAAATCCAGCTTATTCAGAATGAAATTGTTTACCACTCGTCTGAGTTTGGGTGTGTGTGTTTTTTTTCATTGTTTCCCCAACAAGCAGTATCTGTCAGATGACACCACGAAGAGATGATCTTGTATGTTCTTTGTTTTCTTGCCTTGGGAGGGTGGGGGGAAAAAAAGTCATTTTCTGAAATCGCCCTTTTAGTCAGTGTGAGGGACTCTGTCTGGTCTGTGGCAGGACAGACAGCTAGCAGGGACCAATGGCGCGTGGGCTGAGAGAGAATGCGGGTCAGTGTCCATCGGGGCCGGGTGTAAGCCCACCCCTGCTCTCGGTCTGACTGGGCATGCCTTTCTGGGCTGTCCCTGGCCTGCCAGCCGTCTGGCCCCGAGGCTTGTTCACTGGGCACCGGCCGCCGTCTGGCTGGCTAAGTGGCCAGAGAAGATCCTGCGCTGATCACCCACCCGAGAGCTGCTCCTCTGACCCTCCACGGGGATTTCCCACGTGGGAGGAAGCCTCCCACAGCTCAGTCCTCTCAGCTCCCAAGCCAGCAGCCCTGTGTCCCCACATGAAATGGGACAAACCTGGGGACAGAAGCAGGCTCCTGCTCCTGCATCACCTACAACTGCCATCATCTCGAGTAACTGGCTGGCGTCCAAGCCTCCATGTCCTCACTTCCTAAGCGTGGGTTTTTAAAAACCAAATACAGGAATCATGAAGGCAGCTCACCTCGCCGGCTAGTAGGTGCTTACCGGGTGCCAGTGTGACTCTGCCCTGTCACATTCCTCCCCAGGAGCAGGGGAGGATCGTGGGGGAACCTGCGGCACAAAGGGAGAAGACATACCACCCAGGCACACCTCGTTTTCCCGCATCGCTTTCTGTTCAGTTCAACGACGTGCGTCTTCTCCTGACCAGCCACTGGGCAGGGCTAAGGATGCAAAGGTGAAGGAGAAACCAGCTCTAGCCAGTGTGGCTCAGTGGATAGAGCATCAGCCTGTGGATTGAAAGGTCCTGGGGTTGATTCCTGTCAAGGGCATATGTCTGGGTTGCAGGCCTGATCCCATAGGGGCATGCAGGAGGCAGATGATCAATGATTCTTTCTTTTTTTTAAATTCTTTTTTTTAAATATATTTTTTATTGATTTTTTACAGAGAGGAAGGGAGAGGGATAGAAAGTTAGAGACATCAATCAGCCGCCTCCTGCACACCCCCTACTGGGGATGTGCCTGCAACCAAGATACATGCCCTTGACCAGAATCGAACCTGGGACCTTTCAATCCCCAGGCTGACGCTCTATCCACTGAGCCAAACCAGTTTCGGCCAATGATTCTCTTTCATCATTGATGTTTCCATTTCTCTCTCCCTCTCCTTTGCTTTCTGACATCAATAAAAGTATATTTAAAAAAAATAAAAAATAATTTTTAAAAAGACCAACACAGGCTTAGATTGATATACTTTACTCTAAATATTCTACAATATTTAAAGGCAAATAAATAACCTTGAAAATATCTGCAGGGATAGGAAACGCTATGATGAGACATCGCAAATTTGCAAAAGAACTAGACAGAACTTCCGAACTGCGAAATAAAATAACCAAATTTTAAAACTCAATGTAGGGTTTAGATGCTAGTTAGACACAGTAGAAGAGAAATGGGTTGGAATATAGACCCAAAGAATAATACAGAATGTAACATGGTGGGGAGTACTGACATGGAAGATAGAGTGAACTGGTCTAACGTATTCCAAAAGGAGAAGATAGAGAGAATGCAGCAGAGATAGTATTTGGAGAAATAATGGATGAAAATTTTCTAGAATCAACATAAGGTGCCAGTCCATAGAATCAAGATACCCAACAAATCCCACACATTTAAATTACACAAAAGTTTCTATCTAGACATAACAGTAAAACTGAAGAACATCAGCAACCAATAGAAGCATATTTGAAAGTTGTCAGAGAATAAAGATTACCTTCTGGGGAGTGGCAATAGACAGAAAGAGGAAGTCTCAAAAGTAAAAATAAAAGGCCAAAGATAATAGAATAATATCTTCAATGCACCAAATTCTAACGACCTAGAATTCTATACCCAATGAGGTTATCTCTCAACAATGTTGGCAAAACTAAGACATCTTTTGAAAAGCATAAACAGAGACTATTACTAAAAAATATATTAGCCCGCTGGCATGGCTCAGTGGTTGAGTGTCAACCTATGAACCAGGAGATCATGGTTTGATTCCCAGTCAAAGCACATGCCTGGGTTGTGGGCTCAGTCTTCAGTATCTCTCTCATCACTGATGTTTCTATCTCACTCTCATTCTCCCTTCCACTCTGAAATCAATAATACACACACACACACACACACACACACACACACATATATGCATATACCTGAGGGAGAAGAAAAGTGACTAAAGAAAGTGAGTCTAGAATGTAAAAAAAAAAAAGTGAAGAGCAAAAAAACGTGTTAAGTCCATTCATAAATGTACACAAATATTAAACTCACAAATATCAACAATGACTGGTGGATCTCACAATACCAAATTACAATACACACAAACAACTATAAGACAGGAACAACTTAAATAAAGTCTTCTCGTTTTGTGGTTGGTCTGGAGGCTTTTTTTGGGTAACATCTATAATAAGGGCAAAGGTAAATGATTTCTTTTAAACTTTCAAATGTTAAATATATTCTCCAAAAAATGCAAGAAATGATGGGGAAAGAAACCTGTAATAGGTAATATACGTAGAATCCCTGAAATAAGATTTATACACAAATATATCTGTAATCACACTGTAAACTAGCTAAATACAACAGTTAAAAGAGCAAAATCACCAGAATGAGTCTCACATTCTTTAGTCACTTTTCTTCTCCCTCAGGTATATGCATGTGTGTGTGTGTGTATTATTGATTTCAGAGTGGAAGGGAGAGTGAGGGTGAGATAGAAACATCAATGATGAGGGAGACACTGAAGATTGAGCCCACAACCCAGGCATGTGCTTTGACTGGGAATCAAACCATGATCTCCTGGTTCATAGGTTGACACTAATAACCTAACTGCATGTTGTCTGCATGAAAACATAAGGATACCAAAAGGTTGAAAGTTAAAAGATGGAAAATGCAAATCAAGACAGGGCAGTGATCTCACCCAAACGTTTTTGAGATAATGGGCAGTTTCCTGTTGTTGTGATACCAGTTCTTAATGTTTTACCCTTACGCTCTCATTAGCTGAACTACATCATCGTAAAGTGGTGGTTGTAGAACATCTGCAGTGTAGTCCTTAATTTTTTTAAAAAGAGAAACTTACATTTTTTAATTGGGCAAAGGACACGTGTGTCAGAAATTGAGACTTGTGGATGAGGACCTTGTTGATAAAACATTCTGAGAGTCTTGATGGCAGAAGAAGAAATGGGTAGGACAGAGAGCGAACTCTCCCATGGCCTCCTAGAGCTACGTTCTCCTGATGTTTATTCGTGCTGGGGCTGTTCATTCTTTCTCAGGCTATATCCCCCTCCATCGCATTCAGCTCATAATATTGTAGTTATTTGTATTAACACAGAGAGAATTCATCACAAGTCTCCTATGATTTTAATTCTCCTTTCCTTGAATTACTACTTCTAGCCCATAGTAGGTCCTCAATCAATGCTTCCTGCATGGAAGCATGTTTCTGTGATGACATTCACAGACTGAGAGTGGGTCCATGTGTTTCCTGCATTCTTTTAGACATGTCTAACACAGATTTCAGCTGAGGTGTCCTTCTCTTTAAAAACCTAGATAAGATCTGTCGTTAAGACCTTCCCCAGATTTCTGTGAACCCCTTGGGGGCTGACTTTCTCAGTTTCCTCTGGCTAGACATTCTGCCTCTGCTTCCACTGAATTGTTCAGTTCATGAATGATCTCACCATCCCACACATTTCTTCTGCAGTAGCTTGACTGAAATGTGGAACTGAGTCCCTTGAGTTTCACAAAATCTTCACCCACAATGGGCCTTTTATCTCTAGAACCTTACAGACGCTTTGAAGAGATTGGGGCGAGGGGCAGTCTACATTGCAACAGCATAAGCTCAATAGTATTAAATATCAGATGTCCCAATTTTTACAAGACATTCTTCCACCATCCACATTGCTTGGCCATTCTCTATCTTCACTTCTCTCGTCCTCATTGTCCATTCCCTCCTCTGAATTTCTAATTGAAAGATGAGACAGAAGCCGGAAAACCAGGACTACAGGCTTTGTTAGAGGAGAAGAACCCTGCCCTGCTGTCTTGCAAGGGAAGAGCAGCAACACGTGCAGAGGTGAACACGCCTTTTGAAAGGGAGAATGGGAAGGGATGGGGCTTAGGGTACTCAGCACTTGCTGATTGGTGGTTTCATGTAAGGCACATGATTAGGCACTTAGGTACTTGGGGACAAGGGCTTAGGGTATTTGGCAGGTGCTGATTGGCGGTTCAATGTATATATAGTCCATAAAGGATGCCTGGTTAGGTGCTCAGGAGTGTCCAGGCTGCAGGTCATACTCCGTCCATCAGTTAGGGGAAGGGAGGATCTATCATTCCAGGCTTTTGGTAATTAAAAAAAAAAAATTGAGAGTCCGGACAAGGTCAAGGGGTGAAGGTCTGTCTTCCATAGCTACGTTCTGCTGAGGGGGGTGGCGGGGAGGTTGTCAGGGGCGTCTACCTGGGATCTCAAGGATTCTGGTGACATAGATGTCTCTAGGTTCTGAATTCAAGGCCAGATAGATCTCTCCCACCTTCTGGTTGGCGAACGCCTGCATTCTGTTCTGCAAAAAACTAGTGAAACAGCACATGAGACGGGCCAAAGAGCAAAATTAAACGAATAAATACCTGTGGGCCTAATAGTGGGAGGAGCCATGGGGTAAGTGAATGAAAACAGGTAGTATTTTCTGTGCTGGACGAGGGACGCAGCAACATGATTTCCCCAAGGGACTGGTTGGTCAAGTCTTGAGAGCGATCCTGTTGAGTGACTTGGGAGGTAAAAGCTGGTCCTGAGGCTGCCACAGCATCACTTGTCTGGTTTTGCTGCTTTTCTGGGCCTGGAGCTGAAATACAACTGAGACCTAGATGTTATTTTTAGGGGGGAAAAGAGTGGGGGTCTCAGTTGCCTCACTAGTGAAATGAAAGGGGAGAATAAGTTACCCTGGGGGTAAGGTTCTTGTTTTTCCAAGAACCTTGCTGGGCATCCACATGTTTCTTGTAGGTCCTGAGACAGGGTTTCAGAGTATGGGCAGAGCAGTGGTTAAGCTCCCTATGGCAGTTCCAACCCATGCTGTGATGCCGAGGGTTAGGAGGAGAAGGATTATCTGGACTCCTCTCTTACGTCAGATATGATGGGTTACAGGAACAGGTAAAGATTGATCATTGGGGCTGCATCTACATTGGGTGAGAGATAGATGAGAATACAGGTTCCTGTCCAGTTGGTCGAGAGGCAGATGGATGTTTTCTCCCCACAGAGGAAGAGAAATCCCTGATCACGTAGACAAGCTGAAAGGTGTAAGGAGAAGAGGTGGACTAAAGGGTATGAGATACCCTTTTTCTAGTTCTGCCTCCAAGCTGAGAGGGTAGTCGTCATGGCGCTACCGATAAGGGGTGACAGACGAGTGATTGAGATTGTATTACTGTGAAAGTAGGAAGGAAAGGAGTAGTGGAAGCCAGGGACCTGGATGACTGGATAAGAGGTTAGACACTGTGAATATTCTGGCTTAGCTTAGGAAGCTTCCAGCAACCTTGTCCTGCCAGGCTTGGAGACTGTAGCTTTACTTTCTTGCTCAGAGTAAAATGGCCCTTTTACAATTCTTGTCAACTTTTTTCTTTCTTTCAACATTTCTCTTTTCCTTCTCATCACATACACAACCTCCACAATTTTCACTTTCAAATTAGCCTTAAACCTTCTTTCTGTGTCCTTCAAAAATGCATAACCATGCCTCAGACCTTCCGTTAAGTATTTCTAAGCATGTCTAGCAATCGATGTTTCAGTATTGTATGCTATTTAAAAATATTTAGAAAAGGCAGGAGGGGAGGGAGCAGGCTCCACAGCCTGTTCCCAGGCCTCTAACCGCTTGAATTTTAAGCTGCCGCATTTTTCCAAGAGATAATGATCATAGAGGAGATAAGGAGATAAGGCGTTTACAGTCCAAGGAATGGCTCGGCCTTATGGGGTGAGAGAGTGAAACTGAGAGAGGTGACAGTGGTGGCCGGGCATTGAGGTAGAAAGAGAAAAGAGTGAATGGGGGAAATTAGTAAGATGCAGTGTAGAAGTGAGGTGGCTAATGACTGTGAGACTAATCCATCAACCCCCATAATAGAGACTGAGGAGTGGACAAGGGTCCCAGTGAATTCGGAGAGGGCAGAATAAGTGGCCCTACGTGTCAATTAAAAAGGAGATGGGCTTACCTGCCACCACAGTCATTACCCGAGGCTCTGTCCTGGTGATGTAAGTCTGTGGGCCCTGGCAGGGCCTGGGCAGCTTCTTCGGTGGCCAGCCCCAGGAGGTCTGGGAACTCCAAACCGGATCTAGAAGGCGGCCTTGCTGGACTGGCTGAGGCCTGACCCACAGGGCCAGACTATAGTCTGATTTCCAGGGGCCTTCCCTTCTGCACCTTGGGCAGGACCCAGGCGGGGTCTCGGGTTTGAGCAGGACTCAGCTCAGTGTCTTTCCTTGCTGCATCTGAAGCCTGGGCCCGCAGGAGGCTTAGCCCCTGACTTACCCGCTGTTGGAGGACCGACACTTCGTTTGGGGTTCATGAGAGCCGTGGCTGGGAGCTGGAAGGCCTCCTATTGGGCCTCAGCCTCGGCCTGATCTCGCCTTTGATTCTGAATTTGGGTCTCCTCATCTCTGTTATTAAAGACCTTAAAGGTCAGGTTAACGAGGCCATTTTGAGGGGTTTGTGGACCTGCATCTATTTTATGAAGGTTGCGGCGTGTGGGGGGAGTAAAGGTGGCAGGTCAGTGGAAAAAGCAACCTGAGATGCCTCTCCATCTGCGAGGCTGGACATGAGAATGGGACGTGGACTGAGACTGTGCCCTCCATTCCTGATGCCTCCCCCAGGGGTAGAATGGATGCAGGAGCAGAAGAAGCTGATGAGAAAGGCAGCCTCTGGGTGGCTGAGAATGAGCGTTAGATGGGAAGCTGTTTTGGAGCTCAGCTTCTCAGGAAGATCAGAAAGTGAGAAGGAAATGGCCAGCCACTTGTGAATTCAGTTGCTGGTGGTCACAGGGGCAGAGATCCAGTGGAGAGCAGAGGGGAAGGCGGGCAGTTAGAGTTCTCAGAGGTATGGGGTGAGGATTCTGCGGCAGGGGTGTAAGGGGCGGTGGGAGTGGGCGAGGTGGAGAGGAATGAGGGCTGAAAGTCAGAAGACAGAGAAAGGGGCTGAGGACCGATCTGGGAGGGCAAAGAGGACTTTGCGAGGAGGATCTGATGGTGGGACATGAGGAGTAAAACGAGGGGCGAGAGCAGGGGTGGGGGCAGGGAAAGCCTGTTCGTAGGGATCTCTGAGGCCTTCCTATCTGGTGGCAAAAATGATCTAGTCTTGGAGGGTATTGGAATCGAAAGTGCCGTTTTGGGGCCACAGGTTCATATTGTGGTCAGGTAGAGCTTCTTTGGTTTGATGTAGCCAGAAAGACCAAGGGTTGAGAGATTTCAAGGAGACACCCTAAGGGTGGGTAGAGGGGGTTTGGACTGAGAGATGCCCATGACCGGAGGGAAGGGCCACCGGGAAGTTGGGGAGGGAACAAGGAGCATCTTCCTTTTCCCTCAGCCAACCTGGAGAGAGAGAGAGACGAGAAAAGGTTCCGAGGTCATCACCCCGAGACCTTTCCCAGGGAATAGAGTAGTTTCCTGGCCAGGTACCTGGGCTTTCATAGAACAAAGAATGTGTAGCTGAGTAGATGGGAAACTCTGAGGCCCTTCCAGGTCAAGGGAACAATAGGGGAGGGAAGGTCGGGAAAGTCCCTGAAGCCCACTTGTCCTGGCAGGTCAGGATTCAAGAGGTGTCCGGAGCAGGCCAATCAACTCAGAACCATGCCACCGAGCAGAGCCAGAGCAGGAGTCAGAAGCTCAGGCTAGGTTCGAGGATCGTCCACACTCCCGTGCACCTCTCTCAGACTTCGGCACCAAATGAAAGATGAGACAGAGGCTGAAAACCAGGAGTGCAGGCTTTATTAGAGAGGAAGAACCCTGCCGGGCTGTCTTGCAAGGAAAAAACAGCAATATGTGCAGAGGTGAACACACCTTTTGAGGGGAGGAATGGGAAGGGATGGGGTTTAAGGTACTTGGCACTCGCTGATTGGTGGCTTCATATAAGGCACATGATTAGGCACTTAGGAATCGAGGGCTTAGGGTCTTTGGCAGGTGCTGATTGGCGGTTCAATGTATAGTCCATATAAGGTGCCTATTTAGGTGCTCAGGAATGTCCAGGCCGCAGGTGCAGGTTATGTCATACTCCATCCATCAGCTGGGGAAGGGAGGATCTATCACTAATCCTTTTTAAATTAAACATGTCTTCTCTGTATTTCTTATGCTTGTCTTTCTCCACCGGGTCCAACTTCTTGGGAAGGGGCCCTGAGAGGCATGAGGCTAACAGAGAAGAGTCAGAGGAGTCAGAGTGAGTGTCCTCAAGACAAGTCCCCTGGCCTAGGATTGGGAAGCCCAGTAAAACGCCCAGCGCAAAAATCGCTTAAATTTTGAGATCTAAGCAAATAGGGCTTTTGAGTTGTTATTCCCAAGGTCAAGCTTGAGGAGGAAGCAAGATCCCTGAGTTCCCCAATAGGAGGCAAGTGTAGAGACAGCACGCCTGGATGTTTGCACAGGAACCAAGGGTTCCCATGAGGCAGACATGGAGTGATCAGTAGATGGCCTCTCATGCCAACCAGAGCATCATGAAGCAGCAAAGGCTCTAGACAACCCCACTAAGCCCTTGGAGATGACAGAGGAGAGCAGGAGACCATCCACGGTGTCCTGTGTCCTGAGGAGTGCCATAGGATCAGAGCAGTGGCCTTGTGGAAGTCCTGTATGTGAGCGGGATCAACTCAGCAGGTCTCTTCATGGACTGGTGCTTGAGACCCGGCCTGTCAACAACTGCTGGCATCCATGGTGACAAAGACCAGAGTCCTCCCCCAAAATTGTAACACCAAATTTACCAAGGGAAGGGGAAGTGGGTAAAACGGTGAAGTGACTAAGATTCAGTTCGTATTCCTGGGAGAACTAGGGTCTCAAAATGAAAAATTAAGTTCAGTTCTAGGAGAAAATTCAGATGGTTGACACCCACATAACATCACTCCTAACACCTTTGGGTAGGATCAGCCCTTCCTGGTATCAGTAAATATTTTGCTCTTTGTTAGTGGGTGTTATTACTTCCTCAAAATAGATCAGAATATTTATTTTAAAGTATTTTCCACACTATGATATTATATTTAATTCGCCTCAAGTGAATTAAAATCACTTGTTGTGATTGTTAATCTTGTTCATTGTGATAGAATTACGTTTCTTCTTGAATGATGGAATTTGGTTTGCCTGTAAGTAGGGCTGATGTTAGTGGTTTGGATCTCAAGTCCTGTAGTGATTTGGGAGTATCACACTGGTCATTGAATCATGGTTCAAATCTTAGTTGTGAGTTTGTGTTTATCTTCCCGCCTAATGAGGCCTACAGTTGTCAACCAGCAGTTTTTCCATCTCCTCTCAGAGGTGGGGTAGCCCTGCCCTGCCCCCTTCCATGCTGTCTGGAGCAGTTACTCCACAGGATCTGAACTGCTGGAAATTGCCACCAGCTTCAGGCCCTAAAACCCAGCAGACTTGAGGTCTCAGCTTTGCTCACCCCTTTGTTTTTATCCCCCCAATGTGGTTCTTCCTCACAGATGCTTAATCCCATTATTTTCTGCAATATTATTTTTTGTTATTGAGTGTAATTTGCATGCCATAAAACATGCAGGTTTGTAAGTGTATATAATATAATACAATTTGATAAATATGTCTACCCAGGTCCCCCACACCCAATAAGATGTAGGAAATTTCCATCATGCAGATTATTCCTCTGTTTGCCTTTTCAGTTAACACTGTACCCCACACCAGAGGCAGCCGCTATTTTAATCTTTTTCTCCCTAGGTTAGCTTTTGCCTATTCTAGAACGTCAGCTAGATAAAGTCAGATAAAATGTGCCCGTTTGTGTCTGGCTTCTTCTGCTCAACATAGCGTTTCTCAGGTACCAGGATATCAATGTTGCTGTGGATGAGAGTGATCCCTTCATTTACCTTGCTGAGTAGATTCCATTGTATGAATATACCAAGTTTGTTTATCCACTCTCCTGCTAATGGACAATTGGATTATTTCCATTTTTGGACTGTTTGAATAATACAAACATTTTTATAATTCACCTACCATCATATGTACTCATTAACAAATGTACAATTCAACGGTTTTTTGTATATTCACAGGATTGTGCAACCCTTACCACAATCTAAGTTTAGAACCTTTTTATCACCCCATAAAGGAACCCCATATCAACTAGTAGTTACTCCCCATCTTCTTCTACCAGCCCTAGGCAACCACTAGTCTACTTTTGGTCTATACATCTGCCTTACCCAAGCTCATGAGATTTATGGCTATGTATTAATCATAGAATTTTACAGATTTAGCTCTTCCATTTAGTTCTGTGATCCATTTTAATTTTTTTGTGTTTGAGTGAGGTAGTGGTCCCACTTCATTCTTTGCATGTGGATACCCACCCACTTGTTCCAACACCAGTTGCTGGGAAAAAAAAAAAAAAAGAACCTTTCCCCCATTGAATTCTCTTGGAACCCTTGACAAAAATCCATTGGCCATAAACATGAGGGGTTATTTTTGGACTCTCAATTCTATTCCCTTGATCTCCGTGTCTATCCGCAGGCCATTTTACCTTGTCTTGATTACAGTAGCTTTGCAGTAAGTTTTGAATTTGGAAGGTGTGATTCCTCCAACTTTGTTCTTCTCTTTCAAGATCATTTGAGCCCTTCTGTATGCCTTTTACTTCCATATAAAATCAGCTTGTCAATTTCTGCAAAAAAAAAAAAATTTTTTTTTAAGCCAGCTGGAATTGTGACAAGGATTTTATTGAATCTAGAGATGAATTTAAGGAGTATTGCCATCTTTAAAATATCAAATCTCCCAATCAATGAGCTTAAAATGTCTTTCCACATATTTAGGTCTCTCTTAATTTATTTCTGTGATGTTCTTTAAGCTTCAGTGTACACATCTTGCACTTCTTTTGGTAAACTTATTTCCAAGTATTTTATTTTTGATATTATTATAAATGGAATTATTTTTTAAATATATTTTTATTGATTTCAGAGAGGAAGGAAGAGATGGAAACATCAATGATGAGAGCGAATCACTGACCGGCTGCCTCCTGCACAACCACGACTGGGGATTGAGCCTGCAGCCTGGAATTAGTATATTCACAGAATTGTGCAACCCTTACCACAATCTAAGTTTAGAATCAGGCTGAGGCTTTATCCACTGAGCCAAATCAGCTAGGGCTGGAATTATTTTCTTAACTTCATGTTTGGATTATTAATTGCCATTCTAGAGAAACGTAATTGATTTTTATATGTTGATCTTGTATCTTGCAATCTGCTGAATTAATTTATTAGTTTTAATGGGTTTTTTTAATGAACTTTTTAGAATTTTCTACATAAAAGGTCATGTTGTTGGCAAATAGACATAGTTTTACTTCTTCCTTTTCAATCTGGATGTGTGTTTTCTCTTGTCTCCTCTCTCCCTCCCCCTCACCAAGAACCTTTAGTACAATACAAATGGAAGGGGCATGCCGGAGCTGGTTTGGCTCAGTGGATAGAGTGTCGGCCTGCAGACTGGGGGGTCCCAGGTTCGATTCCGGTCAAGGGCATGTATTTGGTTGCGGGCGCATCCCCAGTGGAGGTGTGCAGGAGGCGGCTGATCGATGTCTCTCTCTCATCGATGTTTCTGACTTTCTGTCCCTCTCCCTTCCTCTCTGTGAAAAATCAATAAAATATATATTTTTTTTAAATGGAAATGGCAAAAACAGACATCCTTGTCTTGTTCCTGATCTTCAGGGGAAAGCATTCAGCCTTTCACCATTAAGTCTGATGTTATGAACATTCTTAAACAAGTTATTTTATGAAGAGAAACATTGGTTTGTTATTCCACTTATCTATGCATTCATTGGAATGGAATTTGTGGGTTTTTTAATTCATTCTTCTTACTATTATTTTACTATATATTTTATTGTTTTTTTACAGAAAGGAAGAGAGAGGGATAGAGTGTTAGAAACATCGGTGAAAGAGAAACATCAGCTGCCTCCTGCATGCCCCCTACTAGGGATATGCCCATCCCCAAGGTACATGCCCTTGACCAGAATCCAACCTGGGACCCTTCAGTCCACAAGCCGATGCTCTATCCACTGAGCCAAACTGGTTTTGGCTTGCTATTATTTTATTGCTGTTATCTTACAATTTCCCAGAGAAGGTGAAAATGCAGATTTCTGCAGCTATGTTCATAAAAAACTTAATGAAGTCATTTTTGACCCAAAGACCGCCCACTAATTTCTGGAACTAGGGGGCAATTCAGTCTCTGAACTCTGTCACATCAAGTTTTATTAGAAACATAATGGGGATTTTGGAGCAAGGACTGGTGAACTTTGCGTGCTGAAATAGAAACCTGATTGCCGGTGAAGAGAACTTGATAAAGAGATAAGGAAATTCACTCATTCAGTAAAAAGAACAATTGAAAACTGCTTTGTGTTAGGTGTTTTGCTAGGCAGTTAGGAATTATTCTAATTTATGATTAAGATATTGTTTCCCCTGCCCTGGTAGGTTTGGATCAGTGGTTAGAGTGTCAGCCCGCAGACCAAAGGGTCAGGGGTTTGATTCCGGTCAAGGGCACATACATGAGTTGCGGCGAATGTGAGAGACAACCAGCCAATGTGCCTCTCTCGCAGAGATGTTTCTCTCTCTTTCCCCACTCCCTCCGTTCCTTTCACTCTCTTTGGAAATCAATGAAAAAAATACCCTCCCGTGAGGATTAAAAATATATATTGTTTCCCTCGGACCTCAGTTTCTTGGGGGTAATTGAACCAAATCAATCTACTTTAAGAAGAGGCTGAAATGAGTTTCAACATATGGATGCACTTAGTGAATCTTAATGAGTCTGAAAGGGTAATCTGGAGCCATTGCAAACTTTTAAGGATTATGGAGTACTGTGACCCCAAAAACGGTTGGAGCTGTGTCTGGTTCATGTAAGCTGAGGAAGTCACTGGTCGGCGAAGGATGTAGGACGTCAGCTGACCGAGGCATCACCAGTGGTAGACATGACAGAAAGAGTGTGTGAAGGTGCCTCAGGGCTTGAGGCAGACACATTATGGGAGCAAACGTGAGACTGACTAATGGAAGCATGGGTTGGAGTTGATGGTCAAAGGGCAATGAGTAAAGGACCTTCCTAATGCAAAGAGTATGCCTCTTCATCTTTCCACCCTCGAGGTCCATTTCCATTTGTATTAGGTGCCCACTTGTCCCCATGTGTGATCCCAAAGTCCCATTTTAGATTGGGGTTCTGGAAACAGACTCCGAGACCTAAAGCTTAGCATCCAGGAGACTTGATGGGGAGTCCTCTAGGACAGCGGTCACCAACCTTTCAGACCTCACAGACCACCAGTGGTCCACAGAACTACCAGTTGGTGACCACTGCTCTAGGGAACAGCACCTGTAGGGCAGGAAGGAAGCAGGACCAGACAGTAGGCAAATTGAATGGCAAGGTCATTACAGCAGAGGGCTCGGCTGATCTTATTGGGAGCTCTGGAGTAGAAATGGCTCTTCAGAATTGTCCCAAATTAAGGCAAGAAGGTAAGTGTTTGGTTCCCGTCACTATCTGGTCACTGGATGTGAGCTGCACCCGGGGAGGACAGTCCTGAAAGGAGAGGAGCTGAGTGTCATCCGTCAGAGCTCCTGGTGCTGGAGAACGCATGCTCCAGGCCTGAACAGGGGTCGTACGGACAGCACACCTCGGCACCCACTAACGTCTTCTCACGCCTGATGTGGCTGGCAGCTGACTCAGGAGCTCAGAACTGCAGCCTCTGTGGTCTCTCTCATCTTTCCCTGCTCTGTTCCTCTTCACCCCCCCCCCCCCCCCTGCACATATCACTTCAACTACCAGAGCCTCCTCACCACTCCCGAACACACAGTGTGCTCTCACTACCCTGCCTGCTCATATGCTATTTCATCAGTCCAGAACCGTGGTCGGCAAACTGCTGCTCGAGAGCCACATGTGGCTCTTTGGCCCCTTGAGTGTGGCTCTTCCACACAATACCATGTGCAGGCGCGCACATACAGTGCGATTGAAACTTCGTGGCCCATGCGCAGAACTCGATTTTCGGCTCTCAAAAGAAATTTCAATCGTTGTACTGTTGATATTTGGCTCTACTGACTAAAGAGTTTGCCGACCACTGGTCTAGAATGTCCTTTCTCTTCTCCATTCACCGAAATCAAACTCCTCTCCAGCCTGAGGACTGAAGGGTCCTGGGTTCGATTCCATCCTGGGTTCAATTAGGTCGAGGGCCTGTACCTTGGTTTCAAGCTTGGTCCCTGGCACATGTGGGAAACAGCCAATCAATGTCTCTTTCTCACACCAATGTTTCTTTCTGTCTCTCCTCCTCCCTCCCTCACTCTCTCTAAAAAAAAAAAGGCCTGGTTGGTTTGGCTCACTGGATAGAGCATCAGCCTGCAGACTGAGGGGTCTCCGGTTCAATTCCAGTCAAGGGCACATGCCTGGGTTGTAGGCTTGATCCCCAGTGGAGGTGTGCAGAAGGCAGCTGACCAATGATTCTCTCTCATTATTGGTGTTTCTCACTCCCTCTCCCTTCCTCTCTGAAAGCAATAAAAATGTATTTTTTCAAATTAACATTAAAAATGAAAAGCTCAGCAGGTGTGACTCAGTGCTTGAACATCAACCTATGAACCAGGAAGTCACGGTTCAATTCCCAGTTGATTCCCGGTTGGGGCACATGCTCGAGTTGCAGGCTCATTCCCCAATGTGCAGGAGGTAGCCAATGAATGATCGGTCATTGATGTTTCTCTCTCTCCCTCTCCCTTCTTCTCTAAAATCAATTTAAAAAATTTTTTTTAAATCAAGCTCCTCTAACAAGGCCTACTTCAAAAGATAATTGTATTATAAAAAGTTGAAACTGAATCGATGTCTCCTTCCTCTGGGGTCCCAAAGCATGTTCCTAATTCTTATATCCTATCTGCCCTGCCTGCATAAGAGTGGACCTTGTGTTTGTGCTTTCTCTTAGACTGTAAATTCAGTGAGTGAAGAGCGTCCTCCCTCCTTTATCCCATTATTCTCTCCATAGCCTCCCATTCTGCTTGGCACAAAACAGGCACTCAACACATCTGAAGTAATTACATCAAATGTCCCAAACTGCTATGAGAGTTTCTTAGGGAAAATCTCCCTAAAGGTCTGACGACCCTTTGGTATCACCTGTATTTCTCCTTCTCATGGGAAACAGATTCTTTTTTTTCGGGATTATTTTATTGTGTACATGTTTGGGGTTAAACAGATGATTCTTATTTACTCAAAATCATTTGAGTGCTTACTATGAGACAAATACTGCTAGGGTAATTGCCTATTGTTCTTATTGTTGTGAGTGGTGGTGTTGTTAAGGTGAAATTCACGCAGTATAAAACTAACCATTTAAAAATGTGCACGCCCTGGCTGGTGTGGCTCAGTTGGTTGGAATGTCATCCCATGCACCTAAAAGGTGCTGATTCGATTCCCAGTCACTTGGATTGCAGGCTTGATCCCCAATCAATTTCTCTCTCTCTCTCTCCCTCTCTCTCTCTCCCTCTCTCTCTCTCTCTCAAATCAATAAAAACATATCCTATCTAATAAAAGAGAAACATGCAAATTGACCGTACCTCTGCTACACTCACAAGCCACGCCCACTAGCCACTCAGAGCAAGTATGCAAACTAACCCAACCAAGAAGCCGGTTAATTTGCATACCTTGGTGCAGAGCAAAGAAGACTGAAGACAGTGTAGACGGAGGCCAAGTGCTGCAGAAGGGAGGGAAGCTGGCGGCGCAGTGGAGACTACAGCAGGAAGCCCTATTGCAGGAATCTTCCTCAATGGGCCTCTAGTTTAAAAATAAATAAAGAAGCACAGTTCTGTGGCCTGTAGCACCTTCACCTCAACCGTGTGCAGCTGTCCCCTCTGTCTAGTCCCAAAACCTTTACATCACCCCCAAAGCAAACCTGCTCCTACTGTTCTTCAAAAAATTATACCTCGTCTTCCAGAAGCAAAGCCTGTAGCACCACGAAAGGAATGGATCTAACGTCTGAAACATTGCCAGTGTAACTCACTGGTGGTGTACAAATCATGCCGACTTGCTTTGCCCCGTTTCTGTTACTGAATGGGAAGGGATTTGCTTGGCCGTGTTCCGAGAGGGTCGTGTGTTTGGGTGGCGCTAGAGGTTCTCCAGTCCCATCCTGAGGAGATATCCCCCAGCTCTGGAACAGGGGACGCCCTGAGTGACCCCACCCCCGGTGGAGGGTTGGAAGCTGTGCGGTCTGCCTCTCACCCTGGCTTAGCACTGCATGTGATGGGGGATGCAGGGAACAGTAAAACCCCTCTGGCCAGTCTCTGTCTCTCAGTGTCCCAAAATTTCTGTCTCGCTGAGATCAAGTGAAGGACGGACGTCACCAGTTCTACCAGGAAAGGGGAGGCAGCCACCAGCAGGCCTAACCCAAGACCACCTTTTTCTACAACCCGGGGACACGGGCACAAAACAGGCACTCAACGCATCCGGAGTATCAACGGTCCTCTTTCTTTCTTCCAGGCATTCTGAACTACATCCGGCTTCATAGCTCAGAGGAAGCCGAGGCTACGAGAGAAAAGGCATGTGCACGGCTCACGAAGGAATGGGAAGCTGGGATGTGGCAGATCCACACATACCTCGTGGAGATTTTCTTTCTTTTCTTTTTTTAAATTATATTTTATTGATTTTTTACAGAGAGGAAGGGAGATGGATAGAGAGTTAGAAACATCGATGAGAGAGAAACATTGATCAGCTGCCTCCCGCACGCCCCCCCCACACACACTGGGGATGTGCCCGCAACCAAGGTACATGCCCTTGACCGGAATCGAACCTGGGATCCTTCAGTCCGCAGGCCGATGCTCTATCCACTGAGCCAAACCGGTTTCGGCCTCGTGGAGGTTTTCTAAGGAAGCTCTAGCAGGAACCTGGCCCGCCTCCCTTCTTACCCACTCTGATCTCCAAGTGCAGTGGGAGAAGAGAGCAACTCCACGCCCCACCCCAAGCGGGGCGCCGGACAGCAAACCCCTGCCTCCTCCCTCCTCATCTCGGGCAGATGGCTGACCTGGGGAAGGGAGGCGACGAGACCTCAGCAGCGTGGATCCTCCTCCACAGCAGATCCAACCCGAACATGACCCGGAACAGAGGCTCGGTGGGACCATGTACACGTTTACTTTATTTTTTTTTTCTTTTCCTCTTTGAAGGCAACATCCACGTACCCTTTTCAAATCACTTTCCTGAAAACAAGTTTTCTGGAAATGCGTTCTTTCTAAACGCAGAGCATGTGCAAATGTGTCAACTTACAGACGCGGTTTGGACCGAGTAATTCAGTGAGTGGTCTGCAAGACAGGCTTTTTTTTTTGAGCGACGGGGTGTTTGGAAGGGTTTTAAGTTATCGCTATATCACAATTAAGCCCAGACTTCGTTAAAGTCTTTCCATAATTGTGGTTAATTAAGGCTGTGAGTAAGAACAGAGATTTCTCCTCAGGGTGCGAAATGACTAATGACATGGTTAAAATGACGTCAGAAATGATTTACCTTTTGAGTCATGCAAAACGTAGGAACCAGGGCTAATATTTTAAAAGGGAGGATAACACGTTTCAAAATCTCATCGTTTCTTGACAGTCATTTTTGGGGTCACATCAACAATAACTTTTAGTTGATGACTCTTGCCTCCCTCGATGGCAGGCACTTCCAAAGGACAAAGGAAGCACCATCACCCTTCAGGGGTCCTTGTTGTTTTCAGTTCTGAAGGCACTGCTTGTGAACAAGTCCAAGTAGATAAAAGTATTTGGGACTGTGTATTATTATTATTTTTTTACTTTTTCTTATATTTTATTGATTTTTTTACAGAGAGGAAGGGAAAGGGATAGAGAGTTAGAAACATCGATGAGAGAGAGACATTGATCAGCTGCCCCTTGCACAACTCCTACTGGGGATGTGCCCACAACCAAGGTACATGCCCTTGACCGGAATTGAACCTGTGACCTTTCAGTCCACAGACCGACGCTCTATCCACTGAGCCAAACTGGTTTCGGCCTGTGTATTATTTTTAAAATGTGAATGTTCCTCTGTTACAATTAAACCAAAACCTGTGAATTTCCACAAGTATGGTTGGAGTTTTTACTGCCTTGAATTTCATGTTTGGAAATCAGACCATGCTAATCCCTTCACCTCCTTCTACTTGGATTCAAGTGTAAAAAGTCCGGCTTCCCTTAACAAACCATCCTTGACATTCAAACAGCCTCCCTTCATTCCTTCGCTATTCATTTCCACATATACCTGGCTTCAGCTATGTTGTTAGAAAAAAACACTGGCACAGCCTGTCAAAGTTTTCTGTATTTGTCTGCAAAAACTAGAAATCCATGAAAGAGCCCATTTTCCTCAGCAGGAAGTAGCGGTTTACTCCACCATTCAATTCCTTCTCTTCCCTCAGGAGAACCCCATCTGTTCAGGTTAGAAGGGAATGAATGTCTTCCAATATTGTTTCTCTTTGAAACGCTGCTCAGAATTCTCCTCGGGTGCGTGGATCGCCTGGTGCGGGCCGCGTGAACTCTTGCCGCATTGAACTTATACGTGGCAAGAGGACAGCTGACCGCAGGGCGAGAAGCCCCACTTTCTCTTTTTTTTTTCTTCTTTTTTAAAAATATATTTTATTGATTTTTTACAGAGAGGAAGGGGAGAGAGAAAGTCAGAAACATCGATGAAAGAGAGACACCGATCAGCCGCCTCCTGCACGCCCCACAGTGGAGATGTGCCCGCAAGCAAGGTACATGTCCCCAACCGGAATCAAACCTGGGAGCGCAAGCCAACGCTCTATCCACTGAGCCAAACCGGTCTCGGCACCCACTTTCTGCAGGGGATGTACGTCTTCTCCCTCACCCTCGCTCGGGGAACTCTTTCTAGGATTCAATTGTAGGTAAACGTTTAACTCGGGAAGGATATGAACTCTGTTCGTTGTTGTTGTTCTATTTCCATGGCTTACAGCGCGTCGTGCAGCTCGTGGTCCAGGGTGGACTGCGTGTAAGATGAGCTGGGGGCGTCGGGGAAGTAACTCTGGAGGAGCCCGCAGTGTTGGCAGAGCACGAAGGAGCCCCTGCAGGTTTTGAAGAGCTGGGTGATGTACTTGCGGAATTTCTCGCCCAGGAAGAAGTAGATGACCGGGTTCAGGCAGCAGTGGACAAAAGCCAGCGTCTCTGTGGCCTGGATGGCAAAGTCCAGGTGCCTCTCCAACGTGCAGTCCTGGAGCACCTCCAGATCCACCAGCGTCTCCAGGAAGAGCACGATGTTGTACGGCGTCCAGAACCCCAGGAAGAGGACCACCACGGCGAAGATCATCTTCACCGCCTTGTTCTTCTTCTCGTTCTTGCAGTGCTGCAGGGTCCTGACGATCCTGGAGTAGCAGAACAGCATGATCCCCAAGGGGATCACCAAGCCTAGAACGTTGATCTCCAGCGAGCTCAGGACCTTCCACTGCGTGGAGTTGAACGAGTACTTGGCATTGCAGTAGGTATGGTTGCGCTCCGTGTAGCAAGTGCTGAATAGGAGGCCGGGCAGGGAGACGAAGACAGCCACTGACCACGTGGCCAAGCTGACAATGACCCCGTAAGTCACGGTCCTGGCCCTCAGGGAAAACACCACGTGCACGATCGCCAGGTATCTATCGATGCTCATGAGCATGATGAAGAAGATGCCACTGTAAAAGCCCACCAGGTAGATCCAGGAAATAATCTTGCAGAGACCTAGTCCAAAAACCCACTGGTCTGCCGTGTAGTAGGCCCAGAAAGGCAGGGAGAGCACGAAGAGCAGGTCCGAGATGGCCAGGTTGAGCAGGTACACATCCGTCATGGACCTGAGACGCTTGTACTTGAACAGGACCAGAACCACCATGGAGTTTCCAAGCAGCCCAAACAGAAAGACCAAGATGTAGAGGGGAGGCAGGAAGAGACCCCCAAATTTCCTGACGCCTTCTTTGGCGCAAGGCTCGGGGAAATTGTCATCATTATAGTAAATGCTGTAGATGCCTTCATCCATGAGGGTGGGGCTTGTTGTATCCGTGGTGTTCATTTTCAAATCTACAGGCTCCTCAAGGCAGATCTGAGGCCAACCAGAGGAAGCTAACGAGGAGAAGAGCAAACAAGAGTTTGGTAAGACCAAAAACAAACCAAAACAGGGCTGAGCCAAAACCGGTTTGGCTCACCGGATAGAGCCTCGGCCTGAGGACTGAGAGGTCCCAGGTTCGATTCTGGTCAAGGGCATGTATCTTGGTTGCGGGCACATCCCCAATAGGGGGCGTGCAGGAGGCAGCTGTTAGATGTTTCTCTCTCATCAATGTTTCTAACTCTCTATCCCTCTCTCCCCCTTCCTCTCTGTAAAAAATCAATAAAATATATATTAAAAAAAAAAAAAAACCAGGGCTGAATGCAGAGAACACCGGCTTAATAGAACACCGACCGTTCTACCTCCTTTCCCACCTTCCCAAGTTGAAGGGCTCAGTTCCTGGGGGGGCAGCGTAGCCAAATGAAATCATCCGGCCCTTTGGAGTCAGACAGATTCCCGATTCCAGCTCTGCCACGGCTCTTACCCCTCTGCTCAGGACGTGTTTCTAAAAGGTACTCTGGGGTTACTGAGATCACTTGCAGGAAGGAAAAGACCAGTAGCTATCCCCAACAGCACTGCACCCAGGGCCTTTCCCACATTAAAAAAAAAAAAAAGGAAGAAAAAAAGAGATTTAAAAATCTACCCACATCGCCCCTTTAGATTGTAACTCCAAAAAATCAGAAATTGCTCAGATAACCATTAAGCTAAAAGGAAGGCAGGTTGGTCACTTGCCTTCATATATAAAATAAAAATTTTTAATCCTCACCCAAGAACATATTCATATATCTTCAGAGAGAGGAAGGGAGAGAGAGAGAGAGAGAGATGAGTTGCCTCCTGTAGGAGCCCTGACCGGGGATCAAACCCACAACCTAGATATGTGCCCCAACCTGGAATCGAACCCTCAACCCTTTTGGTGGACAGAACGATGCTCCAACCAACTGAGCCATCCCTGGCCAGGGCTGTATAAAAATTCTAATTCCTCCTGTATACTTTGCACTCTAGAGATTTCAAACCACGTTCATTGGTATTGTCCCAGTCCAATGCTCCTGTCCCTGGCACCCCACCATCCCAACAAAAAAACGGCACTCTAAGCCAATCAAGCATACTGAGCCATGGTGTAGATAACTCCCGATAGAGTCAGAGAGGTTAAGTGACTCCTGAGGGCCACACAGCTTTGTTCAGAACTTACTCTTCTGGCTTCTTACTCTGCTGGTAAAGGAAGTCTGGGGGATTTGGAAATGGGAGGGCTCTGACTTATGGATTTTTCTGGTTTCCATGCATGATGCAAATACTCCCACCATGGCCAAGGTCAAGCTCTGATCGCCTCACAAAATTCCTGTCTAACAATCAGCTCGTGAGAATTGGTGCTAGTGGGTGCCAGTGTACCACTGCCAAGTCTCATGGTCGCTCTCGAGCAGTGGTTCTCAACCTTCCTAAGGCCTCGACCCTTGCATACAGTTCCTCATGTGGTGGTGACCCCCAACAATGAAATTTTGCTACTGTTATGCATCGTGATATAAATATCTGCATTTTCCGATGGTCTTAGGCGACCCTTGTGAAAGGGTCGTTCAACCCCCAAAGGGGTTGCGACCCACAGGTTGAGAACCGCTGCTCTAGAGCCTCATCTCAGGAGGGAACATGCCTGGTCTCCCCCAGGCAGTTTGACACTAACACACCACATCTGTTCTCACGGCCCCTGAGAAGGTTATAGTACTTAGCTGGGTAAACTGGGGGAAATTTTTGGTCTTCTCATAAAACCATATATGAAAATCAATCCTATCAGAATGGGAATTGGTATGACAGATCTAGAAAAGGCACATCAAAGCCAGAAATAAAATCTCTATCTCCCCAACTACCTTGTTCCCTATCTAAATTGGCAGATGAAGAGGTTAAAACCTTCTTAAAGTTACACACATGTTCATATGTAAATCAGAGCAATTCAGGGATGAGGGCTTTCTGACTCAAGGTCAGTTCCCTTGGCTTTCTTCTTCTTCCTCTTCCTCCTCTTCTTCTTTCTCTTCCTCTTCTTCCTCCTCTTCTTTTTTTTCCCCTCTTCCCTTCCTTCTCCTTTTCCTCCTTCTTCTTCCAATTACAGTTTACATTCAGTATTATTGTGTATTAGTTTCATGATCCTATACTTTAGAGTGGTTCCCAATATTTCAAGTATCTGCCTGGCCCCATGCATAGTTATTACAACATTATTGACTATATTACTTTTTCTTCTTTTTTAAAAATCACCTGAGGATCCCTAACCGGTTTGGCTCAGTGGATAGAGCATTGGTCTGCGAACTGAAGGGTCCCAGGTTGGATTCTGGTCAAGGGCATGTACCTTGGTTGCTGGCACATCCCTAGTGGGAGGTGTGCAAGAGGCAGCTGATCGATCTTTTTCTCTCATCAATGTTTCTAACTCTCTATCCCTCTCCCTTCCTTTCTGTAAAAAATTAATTAATAATATATTTTTTTAAATATAAAAAATATCACCTGAGGATATGTTTCTATTGATTTGAGAGACATCGATGTGAGAGAAACATTGATTGGTTGCTTCCCATATGCACCACAAATGCAGAACCAAAATCCTAACTTAGGCATGTGCCCAGACCGGGAATCAAGTCCACAATCCTTTTGTGTACTGGAGACTCTCCAACCAACAGAGCCACTGGCCAACACCTCTCGCTTCCTGCCTATTGGCACCGGAGTAAAACCCTTTACCCACTGTTCAGTAATGCACAGCTACGTCCTACCTCCCGCCCTCACCACCACACACCCAAACACCTAAACTCCGTTTCTCAAGAGAGAGAGAGCTTGATTTACTCTAGCAAACAAAGGCTGCAGACCTGGTGCATCTCAGGGTCTCCAGAAAAAGCAGAAGAAAAAATGTATTCAATGAATAGCAGCTCCATTTAAACCATTCCAGTCTTTCTGCACCATTTTACCAGTGAAAATTAACAAACTATAGTCAAAGAGGCCGAGGAATTAGGAAATTACGATCAGGCGAACACATGAAAGTAAACCCCGTTGGAAAATGTTTGAAATTCTGCTGTAGTCCAGATTTGTGGGGTCTTTCCTGGCCTGGGAGTCTTGAAAAAAAGCAAGCAGCAGGGAAGTTTCTATGTCTAATGAACATGGTGTATCCTAAGCGGGTGGACATAGGTGTGCAAAAATGAGTCCTCCTCGGATGAGGGCTCGGAGGCTGTGGGTCCAGGTAGACCGCTTGGGACCTCCAAGGTCGGAGCCACCTGTGAGCACTAGACTGACCACGATGCCCGAGTGATGGGACGGGGGAGCGGCTGGCAGCTCCCAGCGCTTCCAAAGTCCGAGCACCTGTGAGAAAGCAGCACCCAGCCCGCGGCCCTGAGCACGGCCCCATCGCCCCACTTACCTGGCTCTTCTGCACGCGGCTCTGCAGAAGGTCTGCGAGCTCTGCCAGGCTGGCTCCAGGAGCAGCGCGAGGACCGACGGTCGCCTTTGAAGGGCATGCGTCTTCCTGTGAGTGCTCTCTCTTACTCTGTGCTCTGTGCTGACTTCAGTGGGCTTTTTTTTTTTTTTCTTAACAGAAGAATCAGGAAATGACTCTTAGTCACTCATTTCCTAAAAACTGAAAGCTAAGAAAGGCTTACTCTCTGGTAGAAAAGAAGAAAAATGAAGTACCTTCCCCCCCCTCTTTTATTTATTTATTTATTTAATAAATTTATTGTTCAGATTACATTGTTCCTCTTTTTTCCCTCCAGAGCTCCCCTCCATCCGGCTCCCAACCCTCCCTCTGTCCTTACCTCCCCCTCCCCGCCATGGTCCTCATCCGTAGGTGTATGATTTTTGTCCAGTATCTTCCGTACCCCCTCACCTTTTTCCCCTTGAGAATTGTCAGTCCACTCCCTTTCTATGCCCCTGATTCTATTGTACTCACCAGTTTATTCTGATCATCAGATTTTTAATTTACTTGATTCTTAGATTCACTTGTTGATAGTTATGTATTTGTTGTTCATAATTTTTATCTTTACCTTTTTCTTCTTCTTTCTCTTCTTAAAGAGTACCTTTCAGCATTTCATATAATCCTGGTTTGGTGTTGATGAACTCCTTTAGCTTTTTCTTATCTGTGAAGCTCTTTATCTGCCCTTCAATTCTGAATGACAGCTTTGCTGGGTAGAGTAATCTTGGTTGTAGATTCTTGCTATTCATCACTTTGAGTATTTCTTGCCACTCCCATCTGGCCTGCATAGTTTCTGTTGAGAAATCAACTGACTATCCTATGGGTGCTCCCTTGTAGGTAACTGTTTTTCTCTTGCTGCTTTTAATATTCTCTCTTTGTCTTTTGCTCTTGGCATTTTAATTATGATGTGTCTTGGTGTGGTCCTCTTTGGATTCCTATTGTTTGGGGTTCTATGCGCTTCCTGGACTTTAAGTGTATTTCTTTCACCAGGTGGGGGAAGTTTTCACTCATTATTTCTTCAAATAGGTTTTCAATATCTTGTTATCTCTTCTTCTGGCACCCCCACAATTCTGATGTTGGTATGCTTGAAGTTGTCCCAGAGGCTCCTTACACTATCTTCATATTTTTCGATTCTTTTTTCTTTTTGCTTTTCCAGTTGAGTGTTTTCTGCTTCTTTGTATTTTAAATCTTTGACTTGATTCTTGCGTTCCTCTAGTCTGCTGTTAGGACTCTGTATAATATTTTTTATTTCAGTCAGTGTATGTTTAATTTCTAGTTGGTCCTTTTTCATCTCCTCTTGGGTCTTGCTAAGTTTATCCATCTTTTCTAGAAAATTCTTGAAAAACCTTATAACTGTGGTTTTGAACTCTATATCCAGTCATTTGTTTTCCTCCATTTCTTTCATTTGTGATCTGTTCTTTTGTCTTCACATTTTCAGTGCTTCCCTGAGTTGGCAGAGTAGCTTTGTGTGTTAGGTGTCCTATATGGCCCAGTAGCTCTGCCTCCCCAGTTACCTGTGGTGGACTCTCTTGGTGCACCCCTTTGTTGACTGTTGTGTAGTCTTGTTGTAGTTAAGTCTTGACTGTTGTTGGTATCACTGGGGGGAACTGACCTCCAGGCCAACTGGTTGTGAGGATCAGCTGTGTCTACGCTGGGAGAACTTCTGTGCTGGAGTCAGCCTCATGATACAAGACTTGCAAACTTGCAAAAGCCTCTGTGTTCAACTTGGATGGGGCAGAGTCTCAGGGCTGAGCAGACAGCCTTGACTTCCTCTCAGCCCTGCCTTATGCAGCCCCTGGGTCTCAGTGTTCCTCAGTAATCACTGCAGCCCTCTCTATGTACTTGCGCTTGTGCACCTTCAGGCCTCTGCCTTTCACGGCTCCCCTGGGTTTCTGTGCTCTCTGGGGACCCGTATGAGTCTGGGGCCCAGGGTCTTGCCCGAAACTGGAGTTCAGTGCAATTGGGAGTTTCTATCTCTCACCCGCTAGAGGAAGCCAGCCAGGCACTCTGCCACCCATCCTCTCCACACGTGTCTCCGTACCTCAGCTTTTTGCAGCTCCTCTGAGTCTCCATGAGCCCCTCTCTTTCCTTCTAGTTGTAGAATTTCCACTCAGCCAGCTTTCCTGTGGTTATGGATGATGTCCATTCCGTCTTTTAGCTGTAGTTTTGAAATTGTTGTGCAAGCAGCAGTTTAGGTGTTCAGCTACGCTGTCATCTTGGTTTCTCCTCCCATGAAATACCTTTTTAAAAAGACACACATAAAAGTTTATTTTTTTTCTTTTTGCTACATTCCTAACGTTCCTTTGAGCTGGCTGTCCGCAGTAGAAATGATCTTTATATTCTGGATCAGGGTGGGTCCTTATTCCCCCATCACGTTTCCCTTAGCCAGAACTAGGAATCCAGGAAATATATGGATTTGGACTCAATGGGCCACATTCGAGTTCTGAGTCAAGATTCAGGTTAAAAGCGGGCTTCAGGTTTTTAAGTTTGCGGAGGTGAGTGTTCAGGTTTGCAAAGTAATAACGATACTGTCCTGGAGAAACACTAAATAGTGTTTCCCTCCCTCAGGATTTCAAAGCTAAATAATAACACACATACACCCTCCCTGCTCCAAAGGATCAAATGTTTAGTAGTGCTTATGTCATAGATGGGGAACTAAGAACTGAGAGGAGAGCTGGTGTGCTCAAGGCAAACAGCCAGAGACACAGCCAGGGCTAACACTTGCGCTCCGGACATTTTCACGGACAACAGCTTCCACTGGCCCGAGTCTCGGAAACCTGAGTGAACACAAGCAGGCCAACAAAATACGCCAGGGCAACCCTCCCCGAAACCAAGGTGCTACTCAGCCTGGCACAGGCATCCAGGAGGAAAGCAGTGACACGAGACTACAGCGCCCCCTGGTGTCACCAAGCCTTATTTTATACAACCACCAATCCACAGGGACCAGCATACCTGCTGTTGGAAGCCACACATCCCAAGGCCTGCAGGAGGAGCTCAGGGACTCAGCTCTAGAGCGGTGGCGGAAAAGCATCAAAGACGGGGTGTCCGATCTGTCACAGATGGAAATGAGAGAAGGCTGCCAGGCAGGGTCACTCAGGGGGTTGTATCCAGGGTAGCACTGGGTTACAGCAAGCTGGCACTCAAGGGGTCAGCTTATGGATGGCAAGCTGGATGGGGTTATTTTCCTGGTTCTCTGCTGATTGGTTAATTTGAATAATGTTGTGTGCAGAGTGGCCCCCAGATCATGAGAAGCTATTAAGGGAAGTGATTGCGGTATGGACCTCGCTGCTCAGAAAAGGAGGAACTGACCCCTGGACAGTGTGGCTCAGTAGTTAGAGCATGGGTCCCAGCACCGAAAGGTCACGGGTTCGATTCCCAGGCCCCCGGCATATACCTGGATTGTAGGTTCGATCCCCAGCCATGGTCTGGACTTGTGGGAGAGGCAACCAATCGATGCGTTTCTCTCATATCAATGTTTCTCTCTCCCTTCCTCTAAGCATGTAGAAAAAGTAACAAGAGCAACAACTACAACAATACTCCTAGACTTATTTTAAGAAGTCAACATACCTTTGATAACAACCAGATGAAAAAATAAAATTACTCCATTCTACTTATGAATATATTGATGCAAATATCCTATATAAAATATTAACAAACCAAATTAACTAAATTTGAAAAGGTAGCTCATTTTAGAAATGCAAAGTTGGTTTATTGTTAGAGAACCTATCAATGCAATCAGACCTTAGCAGAATAAAAGAGAGAAGTATTAAATCAGAAAAGCAGCAATGTTGTAATAAGATGGTTACTAAGTTACCGGGGTGATCACTTCCTGATGTACATAAATGTCTAATCACTTGGTTATACATCTGAAACTAAGAAAAAAATTGTGTGCCAACTATAATTTAAAAAAACACACACACAATCTTATGACATTAAGAACATATAGGAGGAGGCAGGTGCAGGGATGGGCTGGTGGGGATCAATGGGGGGAAAAGGGGAGGGACATATGTAATATTTCAACATTAAAGAATTACTTTTTTGCCCTAGCTGGCTTGGTTCAGTGGATAGAGTGTTGACCTGAAGACTGAAGGGTCTTAGGTTCAATTCCAGCCAAGGGTACATGCCTGTGTTGTGGGCTCAATCCTCGCCTGCCCCCCTCCCAGTAAGGGGGTATGCGGGAGGCAGCCAATCAATGATTCTCTCTCATTGATCTTTCTATCTCTCTGTCCCTCTCCCTTTCTCTCTGAAATCAATTTTTTAAAAAAGAATTATTTTTTTAAAAAAAGAACATAAAGGAATGCCCTAATCAGCAATTAGTTCAGTTGGTTAGAGCATCGTCCCCATACAGCATGGTTTCAGGTTGGATCTCTAGTCAGGGCACATACAAGGAGCAACCAATGAATGCATAAATAAGTGGGAGCACAAATTGATCCCCTGGAAAGGGTCACAGGGACCTTTTCTCTCACCCCCAGGGGTCCAAGGATCACACTTTGAGAATCACCGTTTTCAGGAAATGAAACCCACCAGCAGATGGCAGCAGGTACAGCAGCATTTTTCAAATCTGCATTGGCCCTGATTTGGGAAACGCTAGTTATTTCGTGATAAATTTATCTCAAAGATAACATTTCCTATTTTAAAATATATAAGAGAATTTCAGCGCACAGCTCAAGCAGTTATACAAGAACTTTTTCTATTTTATGGAATTTTTACAGAGAAGAAGGGACAGGGATAGAGAGAAACATTGATGAGAGAGAAACATCCATCAGCTGCCTTCTGCACACTCCTCACTGGGTATGTGCTCCTAACCAAGGTACATGCCACTGACCGGGAACAGACCCGGGACCGTTGAGTCTGCAGGCCGACGCTCTATCCACTGAGCCAAACTGGTTAGGGCAAGAACTTTTTCTTTAAAAAAAAAATACTCTTACTGATTTTAGAGAGCAAGAGGGAGAGAAACATTGATTTGTTGTTCCTCTTGTTCATGCATTCATTGGTTGCTTCTTTTATGTGCTCTGACTGGGTATCCACGCTGTGACCTTGACCTATTGGGACGCCACTCTTACCATCTTATTTTAGTATGCAGGAGTGCTCTGGGCCTACTCTCATTTTGTCACCTAGAATATTAAGAATAGTAAGTAGATTGAGATCCTGTCATTTTATTAAACCAAACAAACTTTACATGTTACATGTTATGCAAACTGGAATTACTACAAAATTGAAACATATACATAAAGAATTACATCTAGAATTTAATAAAGCTCACTTTTTAAAAAAGGTTAAAGATCAATCTTTTTCTTTTTTCATTATTAAATCTATGAGAGCACAAAGGAATAGCTCAACAAAGAAAACTCATATTCATTGGAACTCAGCCTCTAAATATTGTCTTAAAGCTTCTCAGTGAATGCATTTTTTTCTTCAAAAAATTCTGAATTTTACTTATAAAAAAATCAAATTTTCATGAGGACCATCATGAAAGCTTCTGTAAGGTATGAGTTTTTTTGTTTGTTTTTTTTTACAGAGAGGAAGGGAGAGGGATAGTTAGACTGATGAGAGAGAAACATCGATCAGTTGCCCCTTGCACGCCCCCTACTGGGGATGTGCCTGCAACCAAAGTACATGCCCTTGACCAGAATCGAACCTGGGACCTTTCAGTCCGCAGACCGACACTCTATCCACTGAGCCAAACCGGTTTCGGCTGTAAGGTATGAGTTTTAACAATGGAGCAAAATATTAGCAAATATGTATTTCTGAACTAAAACCAACCAAATAAAACAAGAGTAGACTGTGTAACTTGGAAAGCAGTTATGTAGAATTGGAATGTTGTTCACTAATAATATATAAAACAGAAGCATCTGTCTTGCAGGAATTTGGCTCCAAAGAAACTGGGTTCCTCTCTATACCTCCCCCTTCCCAAGCCCCAGAGATGAGCTCACCAGCCGGGCCAGTGTTGCTCAGTGGTTGAGTGTCGACCTAAGACCCAGGAAGTCACAGTTCAATTCCTAGTCAGGGCACATGCCAGGGTTTGGGGTTGATCCCAGTGTAGGGTGTGCGGGAGGCAGCCAATCAATGATATTCTCCCCCATCATTGATGCTTCTCTCCCTTTCTTCCTCTCTAAAATCAATACAAGAATTTTTTTTTTTAAAGAAATGAGCTCATATACTCATTCTGTCCATAAACTGCTCACCCCTCTCAGAATCTCTCCCAGTCCAGAGCTATTAACTCTGCAACCACAGCCTTGGGTTTTGAGAATCACTGTCCTGGGCTTGGATTCTACCTGTGGTGGGCTGTGGCAACTTCTCTCGAAAGGTGGTGATGAAAAGAAAAATAAGAAAACTATGTGAATGGCATGTTTTAAAAGGTATACTACAATTTAAGGAGTCATGTTAACATTTTCTCTTACATAAACTTCTTCGAGAAACTCCCAGCAAACTCTCCCTCCTCACACGTTGACTCCCAGATAACCCGCCTCTCTCCTGCACTCTGGCCAGCTTGGAGGCGTTTGTGGGGTCTGGTGACATGGAAACCTCAGAATGTTTGGCATCAGCGGAAGCTGAGGTAGAACCCTTGGCTCTGTCACTCATTAACTCTGTGTTCTGTAAGCAGGTTCCTTTACTACTCTGCTTCCTCGCCTGTCAAGCACCCAATTGCTTTATTTGGTTGTTTTGGTACTTAAACAAGAAAATACTTGCAAGGTCCTCAGATCTCAGGATGACCGGGTCTTCACTGGCAGAGACAAGCCATTGGTCATGAAGCACGCTCTTCCTTAACCAATGATGGACTGGCACGGGGCAGAAATACCCCGTGACCTCTCTCTTTAGGACAAAGCTGAGCGGGCCCCATGCTCTTCAGTGCGCCCTCTGTGGGATGAAGTCAGTTATCCCCTGTGGCACTTCCCTCCATATTGCAACCTTGCTTGGCCTCTTTCCCTTCCTGTGTCTCTTTTTTAAATATACATTTTATTGAATTTTCACATAGAGCTAGAAACATCGATCAAAGACATCTATCGGCCGAGACCGATTTGGCTCAGTGGATAGAGCGTCGGCTTGCGGACTGAAAGGTCCCAGGTTCGATTCCGGTTGGGGGCATGTACCTTGCTTGCGGGCACATCTCCACTGTGGGGCGTGCAGGAGGTGGCTGATCGATGTCTCTCTCTCATCGATGTTTCTGACTTTCTATCTCTCTCCCTTCCTCTCTGTAAAAAATCAATAAAATATATTTAAAAAAAAATCTATCGGCCACCTCCTGCATGTCCCTTACTGAGGATGTGCCCGCAACCAAGATACATGCCCTTAACCGGAATTGAACCCAGGACCCTTCAATCCGCAGGCTGACGCTCTATCCACTGAGCCAAACCAGTTTCGTCTCTTCCTGTGTCTCTAATCCCCCATCAGTGTTTCTTGGGAACAATTCCTGATGAAACGCTTTCAGAGAATTCCTCCTTCATGGTCTGCTTCAGGGAACCCAGCCAAACCTAAGAAAGGCTCATGAGCCTGGCTGGCCTGGCACAGTGGTTGAGTTGAACCAGGAGGTCATGGTTTGATTCCCTGTTGGGGCACATACCTGGGTTGCAGGCTCAGTCCCCAGTGTAGGGCGTGCAGGAGACAGCCCATCAATGATCCTCTCTCTTTATTGATGATGTTTCTCTCTCCTCCCTCTCCCTTCCTTTCTGAAATCAATAAAAACATTTTTTTTTTAAAAGAAATACTCCAGCTAGAAAGTGGCACCAAATCACTGCTGCTCAAAACCCACAGGCAGAACTAGTCACAAGATACTCAAAACACAGAGGCGACAATAGGCAACCAGACTTTTTTTTTAAAATATATTTTATTGATTTTTTTACAGAGAGGAAGAGAGAGGGATAGAAAGTTAGAAACATCGATGAGACAGAGACATCGATCAGTTGCCTCTTGCACGCCCCCTACTGGGGATGTGCCTGCAACCAAGGTACATGCCCTTGACCGGAATGGAACCTGGGACCTTTCAGTCCGCAGACCGACGCTCTATCCACTGAGCCAAACCGGTTTCGGCGACAACCAGACCTTTCATTGAAGTTTTTTATGTGGTCACATGTACTGATTTTACCTGTTGCCTGTGACTCCTTCATAGAGAGGAATCATACACCATAAAATATACCATATAGTTGTAAAACCACCAACCACTACCTGATTCTACAACATTTTCGCCTCTCAGTTTTTAATGTGAATCTAAAACTGCTCCTGAGGGAAAGGGGATTTGGGGGGAAGGACAGGACTGTACATCTGAAACCTATGTAATTTTTAAAAAATATGTTTTGATTTTTTACAGAGTGGGAGAGGGGTAGAGTTAGAAACATCCATCAGCTGCCTCCTGCACATTCCCCACTGGGTATGTGCCTGCCACCAAGGTACATACATTGACCGGAATCAAACCTGGGACTCTTCTGTCTGTAGGCCTACGCTCTATCCACTGAGCCAAACCAGTTAGGGCTGAAACCTATGTACAGTAATTTTATTAGCCAGTGCCACCCCAGTGAATTTAATTGAAAAACATCTGAGCCCTGGCCTGTGTGGCTCCATTAGTTGGAGCATTGTTCCATACACTACAAGGCGGTGGGTCAATCCCCGATTGGGGCATGTGCAGAAGGCAAGCAAGCAATAGAGATCTCTCTCTCACACTGATGTTGCTCTCTTGAGAACACTGAAATCCAGTGTGTACCGGTCATGGCTAGTTTGCCAGACTCTTCATTCAAGGGTCAAACTTAGGCCTGGCCGGGTGTGGCTCAGCAGAAACCAAGAAGTCACCAGTTTAATTCCCAGTCAGGGCACATGACCAGGTTGTGGGCTCAATCCCCAGTAGGGCACCACCCCAGGCAGAAGAGCTACACACACACACACACACACACACACACACACACACACACACACACTGCCAGTGTCCACTGGGGAGGAGGCATGTGGGTAAGGGAGGCTGAAGGGGAAGAGGACCATGGTTACTGAAACTGAGACATCCCATTCTTATCCCTCTAGAGCAGTGGTTCTCAACCTTCCTAATGCCACGACGCTTTAGACAGCTCCTCATGTGGTGGTGACCCCCAACCATAAAATGATTTCCATTGCTACTTCATAACTGTAATTTTGCTACTGTTATGAACTTTAATGTAAATATCTGATATGCAGGATGTATTTTCATTGTTACAAATTGAACATAAAGCATAGTGATTAATCACAAAAATACATAATTACATATTGTGAAATATTTATTTCTAATTACAAATAAATGAAATTTTGCCTTGAATCATGTGGTGTAGCATGGGTAACAGTCTTCATATGACAACAGTAAACTCCATTGCTACACTTTGCTATACCGAGGAGCGGTGTGTTGGTTCCTAAGACCATGGGAAATATGTGTTTTCTGATGGTCTTAGGCTACCCCCCCGTGAAAGGGTCGTTCGACCCCCAAAGGGGTCGCGACCCACAGGTTGATAACCGCTGCTCTAAAGGGACATCAGCTACTCAGTTCCTTGGGAAAAGGTAGGCCTGGGGCCTGCCAGATCTGGAACTTCCCCCAAATTCCGTTAAGTCCCGGTTTTAAAATATCTAGGCTCTGGAACATCTCCTGGATTTTAAAATGCTGAGTGCACCTGCTTTGAAAACACTGCATGGACCGAATCCGGCCCAGTCGCCAGAGCGCAGCCATCCTCCCTCCTTCCACGACAGGCCGCACACACCCCCTTCTTTATGCTCGATGAAAGGATCACACAGACACATGATTTCCATGGAAAAAAACAACAACAACCCTCTTGTTTATTTGATTAAACAAAAATAAAATAAGCTGCATAGGAACAATTTTAAAGTCCAAAGAGACACCAACTTTGTTTTAAGGCTGCAGTAGCTGATACAGCATCTCCTTGCTACCTTCTCCAGCCTTCTCTGTGGACCACAGCGATACATTCAGAAGCCCGTTAGCCAACACAGGAGTTTTTGAACACTTATCCATTGGTTCTTCACCTGCTCATTGCCTGTCATGCCTGCGGCCTGCAGTACAACATTTAAGATTTAAAGTAAAAACCCACGGTGGGGAGGGAGGGGGGGAGAACAGAACAAAACAGAAACACCCACCTCAAGCAAACACCCGCTTTATAAAGGTTGGAGGGAAAACCTTTGTTCCCCCCCCCCTTCTCCACTTAATTGATGGGGTCTGCACCACTGCTGCAGATGCCCACTTAAAAGTGTCCAGAGGCAGACGGCACACCCCAAGATGGGCTTGGAGATAGTGGCCCGGACAGTTATGCTGGGGGTGCGTATTCCTTACACCTACGCATGTCTGCCTTGGGGGAAAAAAAAATTTAAAAAAGTACACTTAGTCTAATATCAGGCAACATGCCCAGGTTAATTTCTCCAATTCTGCATTTACCTTTCTCACAAAAGAAAAAAAAAAAAATTAAACTCGACCGAGTCGTGTGTTCTACACTTAAAGCATTTTGCTGACCGGGCATGACAGCTAATGGACAGTATTAAACAAGATTCATTATAAAAACAAAAAACAACTACTAACAACCCTCCCCTCCCACCCGAGTATATCTAACATGCTAGTTAAAAACAACAGCCCTTACTTACCCCACCCACCCTTTCACCTGCATTGATTTTAGGGAAGAAAACAAAAAAATTAAAAAAAAAATTTAAAAATAAAAAGAAAGAAACCTTACCACCCTAAAAACAAGAAAACCCCTGAAACGTGAGAAACCTACACAGACTCCTAGCAAACATAAAGAATTATTACAGAGCTGGTTATTTTAAAAGAAAGTAAACACTTTGCTACACACATTAACATTCAGTCAGTGTGCTCTGAGATAGAGCCTTAAGAAAAATACTACCTGAGCTTGTAAGTTAATACAATCATTAAAAGGAGGTCTAAGACCATGTGGATACATGAAAACTTTTAGAACCATTAACTGGTTAAATGATGATGGAAAAAAACATCCCACCAGGCTGGCTTGTTAACCCGTAAGATCAATTTTAAAAATAGACATCACTGAGGTATTTCTTCACCATGACATTTAAAACCCAATTCACGATCAGTAACAAGTGGTCTTAGGACCCTCTCCTCCAACCAAAACAAGACTCAACGAGAGGAAGAAGACTTGGTGGGAGAGGCGGAGAAGGCAGTACAGTATATCGTGATAATGTGCTTCTCAAGTTTATCAAGTATTTAATAAACAAGCAGAGGGGAAAAAAGGAACAACCCGTCAACATGTTACCTTTGGTAGGAAAAAAATATATATATATTTAAAAAAAAAAGAAAAAACACAAAACAAAAGAGCAACACACACTCTATACCAGTCACTGCCCAGGAAGGCAGCGATTGCTGCGATGTCGCAAGGAAATGAACATCCATCCAGTGGGGTCTGAGAGAGCAACACATACAATCAAGAAGTCTAAAGATCCTCCTTCCCTTCGGACAGCTGATGTTTTCCAACAAGACCCTTAGAATGGATCCTAAAAGGGTGTACCTGCCGGCTTTCAAATTCCAGATAAAATATTTTTTCTCTTGAAGAGAAAAAAAAGAAAGAGACCTAAAGGTCTTTCTATTCGTAGTGAAGTCCTCCAATAGGTCAGATGAACCAGTAGTTCCATAATACTGAACAACATGGTTGTTAACAACAGTGTGCGTTAATTCCTAGCTGTGGGGGGTGGAGAGAGGTTTGGGGAGTCTCGCTGGTAAGGAACACTTGGATTTCTGACTATGTTTGCCTGAGTTAGAAGGAATATTTGGTTTCAAGATCTCTTGGTCTAAGGTCAATCGAACGTTTCTCCCAGGAGAGATCAGTTCTGGGTTCTTGAAAAACGTTTTCTTCTCAAGAGGTAGCTTCACTGAAGCCCACCCACTCCCCAGTGGCTTAATACTATTTCTGAGACCCGTCGGATGCTAACATGAGGTAGATGACTCTTTTGCCAAAAGTGAGGTAGAAACGCAACAAAACCAAACCGGCGTGGAGCGGGAGTGAGGGGCGTGCCCTGTGCTCCTGGCCTGCAGGAAGCCGGAGAGAGCTTGTGGCTCCGTGGTCTCATCACGCAAGAAGAGTTCGACTTTGATACAGCCCCAGACTGTTGGAACCGCGAGAGTGATGTTTTCAATAAACACCCTAAATACTTTTTGGCACCATTGGATTTTTTTTTTCTTCTTCCTCCCCAAACAGAAAAACAAGCCTATTAATAACTTTGGCATTTTTTTTTTCACTATCTACCAGAACACAGCAATCTTTGAATCTCCCAGAGAGGAAGATGACACACAGACAAACATATGCTGCTGCTTCAAGCCTAAAAAAAGACATCCCTCCTCAAATCATTAAGCTTTGGCTTAACTAGAAGTATACAGACCGAGCCAATCTCAAGCTCTTCTCTAACAGCTCCAACTCAAAGTGCCTTAAGTCTGGCGAACTTTTTTTTTTTTTTTTTTGGCCCAGTACATAACTTAGATTCTGTGTATGGTACCCTTGTGTTTCCCTAAATAAATTACACTTAAAAGGGCATCCATCAGTCAGAGAGTTAGTGCACCTGGGGCCGTGCCCAGGGCCCGGGGGCTCCAGCCACCTGCCAGCTGCAATACAGCACAGGCTGAGAGAGCATTGCCTCTCGTGAAGGAATGGTTTTTTTTTTCTTCTTTTTAAAGCAAAAGATGAACACTTTGGAGGTGTGAAGTCAGTGACAACCCAAAGTTATCTGTGCGTGATTGAGATTTCCTTTAGCCATCTCACTACTCAAACCTACCTATTCAAATCCAATTGGCATCTCCAAACACAAGCTGACCTTCCATCCCACCCTGCCACCTGACCAGATTCAGACAGACACTGGGGTTATTGTCTGAGCATCACACTTACTCCACAGAAACATTTTACTCTCCTCCCTTCCGGCACCTCGGACCTCTCCCCGTGCTCAAGACTTCCCTTTCTGACACGATCCCTGTCCACCCTAGCATCCCCTCCGCTGGGGCAGGAGGTATGCATTTACACACTCCTAATGTTGAACAGCCTCACTCATTACTACAGAGTTCCCAATAGTGGCCCTTTCTCCTCGGTCTTTGATTCGGAGCATTCCGTTGTCCAATAAACACATCCCAAAGTGCTTCGCACCAATCCCTGTGGATCAGGAGTCAGTGGGGGGCGGCCGCAGAGGCCCATGTTTTAGAGACAACATCTTTCCCTAGTGTGACGGCGTTTTGCAAATGGCAGTGATGCACAATGTTGGGGGGGGTAAGGAGCTACATACCCCCCCCCCACTGAAAGTAAAAAGAGGCAGCACCACCTACCTACCTACCTACCCCCATTCCAGGGAGAACCTCCTAGAGCCTGAAAGCCTGCAAATTGGTCCGTTCTGTTGATTCAAATAAGACCCGGTCATTTCAGCCACGTGTGGAAACTCTGGTGTTACCATCAAATCCATAGAAGAGAGATAAGTAAGCGATTTTAATTACTGCCGTTCGCCAAGACAATCCCCCACTCAGATCCCAGGGTGTCCCCGCATGTGGGAGTCTGGGAAGAAAAGATGAGAGCGAAGATGATGATGATGATGAAATGGAACACGGAATAATCAAAGGGAGTAACCACACTTGATACGCGTTATCCCAGCCATTATCAGGATCTAGTTTTCTGAGAACATTAAAGAACTTTCAAGATCCATGTCTTCAATAATTAATAATAATCAATGTTTTAAGCATTTAAAACAAGTTGTCTTTGGTGTTTAAAGGGTGATTTGTTGGGGAAGGTGGAATGGGGGTGGGGGTGAGGAAAAGACCAGCACCAAAAGTTATTCCAAAATAAAAATGTTTCCTAAGTTCTTTCCTTACCAAAGAACTTAGATGTTAGGGACAAAATAAAAGGCGACTGAACAGAAACGAAGGCAGGATTCACTGTTCAATTCTTCAACAAAAGAAAAGGCGTTTCTGACAAAATGAGACTTCCTGTCACACAGCAAGCTGAGGCAGCAGGTTCCAGTTTTCTTTTTTTAATTTCTGGATTCTTTACTGAAGCTCTTCAAGAAATGAGGTGTCTTCCCCCCTCCCCCCCCATTTCAGTCATTCAGAAACCCTAGAACCAAAGCAATAGGGAACTGGGAACTGGTAGATTAGATGTCCAGAAAAGCAATTTGATTGATCTGTTAGCACTGTCCCCGACATCTTTTCTTTGTGGATGACAAATTGCTTCGCTTGTCAGTTTATTCTGTTCTCTTAACATGACATCCATATTGCAAAAGGGATTTTCTCCTAAATTCAGGAACAGAAAGTGACCCGTTAAGTCTGTTTAAACAAGAGCTCTTCCTGTAAGCCCCTGGCTTCTGAGAGCCCGTTTCTCTCCTGAGCTGTGCAAGTCTCGAATCTGGTTCTTAATTTCCGTGTGTGCGGGTTCTAACAAACAGGGTAAAAGCCCCACCGGCTTCCCACTTAAAAGACAGATAATGCCCAGAAGCACCAGGTTTTGTACCCAAGTCCAGGTTACTACGAACCAACCCTGTAAAGTGACGGATGCCGAACCCCACAGTTCTGCAGTGGAGACTGCTTCAGTTTTCATTCTTTGGTACCGAGATCGAGGTTTCACAAAAAGACAGTATGTCCTACATTTCCAGTTGGGGCATTTTGAAGTTTACAGATCCTTTACATTCAAAGGCCTTTGGGGGGCTTGGGGAAGGGGGGAGGAAGGGGGAGCGACGTTAACCTTGAGGTCCTACGGTAGGGCGCGGGGAGCAGACCGCTTTGTAAAAGAGACCGGAGCAGAGGGTGAAGGATGGGCTGTGTTCCTGTGAATCTGACTTTCCAAACATTCTATTTCCCTGCGCTTCCCAAGCAGGAAAAGAAAAATTGTGCTTTTTAAACATAAAAAGTTCATTCCCTTGCCTACTACTCTTCTTAGCAAAAGGCATGCTTCCATGAACAGAACGACATTCCAACGAGGACCAGGGATCACCTCCCAACCCCTCCTGCAGAGTCCGGAAGAATTGGGGGGTGACTTGCTTCCTTCTCATGCTCCCCCCAAAAGACTACACCGCAGGACACACATGTGCGCCCAACCACGCCGTGTCCAAAGCCCTCTTTTCTGAGAATGAGGTCCACTTTCTTCTTCCGAATGCTTACCTCTTTATAACCAACAGCAAACTGAGAACACGTTAACATTTGAGAATACTTTTAACAGAAACGCTGAGCTACCTTTATTACCTTTTAGAAACTAAAGTAGGAAGAGAAAGGTTCACTGGGAGGTGGTGCATCACCTTCGGCTTCATATTAACCTGATGGAAGACGGCCTCACATGCACACGGCCCTGCCTGGAAAGAAACAAGAGGTGACAGAACCTACACTAGGAACGGGAGTCTGCTTTTCTCGGCTCGCTAGCCACAGCCCCCTCTTCCAGGAACAAGAAAAGATGCTGAACAGGATGACAGACACACTGAGATATAAAAGGAGAACGTAAGAAAGTTCTCCATTGCAGCATTTAAAAAAAAAAAATCCCCCCCCAAAAGATCAAGATCACACAACACAATCTAACCCCATAAACACAGTATTCTCAAGAACACACATACTCTATAATCAAGCATTTAAAATCCTATTCTCCCACGGTTTATACTTTTTTTGTGGGTTTGTTTTGTTTTTTACTTAGTAGTTTCTTGCGTGTTTCCTTGGCTCAATCTACAGAGTATCAGCCCACCACACACATCCAGTGCCCTCCCCGGCTAGAGACAATAGGCTTGTGCATGTCACGTCCCGCCGAGGGGGGGAGAGGGACACGTGACCTCCACGGAGCGGAGGGCCTGCTGGAGAAGGAAATGTAAAGATTTATGAGGTAGATAGAAATTATCACTTCACAGGCTCAATCCCTGCAGAAAAGACAAGTACATTCATCTGTAAAAAAATAAAGATGAGGTAGGGCTTTAGGCAACGTTGTACTTTTCTTGTTCTCTTTAAACAAAAGAAAAAAAGAAATTTCCCTGAGACTGTTTCTTCTTTGAAATTCAAAAGGAGAGAGAGAGAGAGAGAAGAAAGAGAGAGAGAGAGAGAGAGAGACATGCACACCCCCAAACACAAAAGCCTAGAAAACGTGATTAGAAGACGAGGATTCGATTGTTGCCAAAGTCAACCACCACGATCATCCCATCGGGGGTGACGGCGATGCCGGAAGGACGGTCCATCTGCCCAAAGCCGCTGCCCTGAGCGCCAAACTTGCACAGGAAGCTGCCGTTGGACTCGAACATCTGCACCCGGTGGTTCCTGGAATCGGCCACGATGATGCGCCCCTCCTGATCCACGGCCACACCCTGCGGGCGCAGGAACTGCCCGTTGCCCGTGCCCTCTGAGCCCAGAAAGCGCGCCGACTGGCAGTCGGGGTGAATGACCAGGAGCCGGTGGTTGTTGAAGTCGGTGACCACCAGGTGGCCCTCGTGGTTGAAGGCCACGCCCCGGGGGGAGTCGAAGTGCTTCCAGAGAGCCCCCTCGAAGCCGTACTTGTTCAGGAAGACGCCGTCGGGCCCGAACAGCTGGATCCGGTGGTTCCGCGTGTCTGACACCAGGATCTTGCCCTCGGAGTTGACCGCCACATCCCAAGGGTAGTTGAACTGCCCGTTCTTGGTTCCTTTCTCGCCGAACTTGAGGAGGAACTGGCCCTCGAAGGTGAAGACCTGAATGCGATGATTGTCCTTGTCGGCCACCACGATCCTGCGGGAGGCGTCGCAGGCCACGCCGGCCGGCCGGTCGAACTGGCCGGGCCGGGAGCCCAGGGTGCCGAACTTGTGGTGGAAGGTGCCGCAAGGCTTGAACACCTGGATGCGGTTGTTGCTGCGGTCGGCGACCACGATGTAGCCCTCCTTGTCCACGCTCACGCCCCAGGGCCGGCAGAGCTTGCCGTCGCTGTCGCCCTCGCTGCCGAAAGTCAGGCCGGGGATCCCGATGCCCACGTAGCTGCGGCCCGACTTGACCACCACCTTGAAGGGGCTGTTCTCGATGTGCTGGTTGCACAGGGTGACCGACACCAGGTGCTCACCCTCCAGCTGCGGCCGGTAGCTCACCAGGTAAGTCCCGTTCTGCTGGTCACTCACCTCGGCCCCGAACAGGTTGCCGTCGGGGCCCAGGACCACCGCCGACATCAGGTCGCCCCCCGAGAGACGGGGCTCCCCGTCGTGGTCGTAGCCCATGACGGTGAAGGTGGCCACCTTCCCCTGGAGGGCCCGCTTGAGCCCGTCGCCCGTGGCCTTGGTGAGCGGCGCGAAGGCCCCGCTGCTGACGAAGCCGAAGGACTTGATGGCGAGGTAGAGCGCCTGGTCGGGGGGCGTGAACATGACCCGGTCGTCCTCCTGGGGCTGCAGGAAGCCGCGCACCGTCTTCAGCTCCTGCACCTGGGCCAGCATGCGGTCTCGGGCCAGCAGGATGTCCAGCGCCCGGCCCTCCTCCAGGACCTGCTGGACGGCGCTGATGGTGCTCTCCAGCTTGTTGAGGTTCTGCCGCAGCTTTTCCACCTGCAGGTACAGAGACTTGGCCTTCACCTGGCGGATCTTCTCTACCTGGAGGGGAAGGCGAGGGTGGGGAGAGAGGACACAGAGGCTTAGAGCCCAGCACAGGAAACGCATCGCCTGACACTAGTCAGGAGGAGCCCTCGGACCAACCCGGGCCGAAGAGACCACCATCCACAGAAACCACTGCCCTGCGCTCCTCACACACGGCAAAATCTAACGGCAAAAAGGGGCTGATGGACTGTTCCAGGAAGAGGGGGTGACCACACAGACATAACTCAATGCAATGAGTGATCCTGGATTTTTAGTGGGGTGGGGGGGAGGATGAGGAAGGAGTTGGGGGTGGGTGGTAGGACCTGAGTTGTGCCTCTAAAAATACTATTTCTGAAATTTGACTACTGACTGGGGAGTAGATATTAGTATAGGATCGAGATTAAATTTCTTGATTTTAATGAACTGTGTGCTTAGCTAAGAGAATGTTCTTTTTTTTTAGTTTTGGTTTTCAGTATCTTTTGCTGGATATAGATATATTTTTAATATATTTTATTGATTTCTTACAGAGAGGAAGAGAGAGGGAGAGAGAGTTGGAAACATCGATGAGAGAGAGACACCGATCAGCCGTCTCCTGCATGCCCCCTACTGGGGATGTGCCCACAACCAAGATACATGCCCCTGACCAGAATCGAACCTGGGACCCTTCAGACCGCAGGCTGACACTCTATCCACTGAGCCAAACCGGCTTTGGCAAGAGAAAGTTCTTGAGCAGAGGCAATGAACAGTTTAGAACTGAGGGGCTAAAAGGGCATCGTGTCTCCAACACCAACTTACTCTCCAGTCAGATCCATACTTTTTATATATAGAGAGAGTGATGAAAATAGGGCAAAATACAAATAACTGGTGAATTTGGATTAAGGATATACAGGGTTCTTTTATTATTAACTCCTGCAACTTTCCTGTAAGTTAGAAATTAAATAAAAAATAAAAAAAAAAAACAGTCCTCGAACAAGTGTTTATTAAGTATCTACATTGTGTCAGGCACTGGAGGGGCAGTGACCAATTGAAGACATGGAGGGTCCTTGCCCTCCTAGGAAATTATACTTTTTTAAAAATATATATTTTATTGATTTTTTTTTTTACAGAGAGGAAGAGTGAGAGATAGAGTTAGAAACATCGGTCAACTGCCTCCTGCATACCTTGTACTGGGGATGTGCCCGCAACCAAGGTACATGCCCTTGACTGGAATCGTACCTGGGACTCTTCAGTCCAGAGGCCGACGCTCTATCCACTGAGCCAAACCAGTGGAGATTATACTTTTAAATGACGTATACTCAGCAAGCACACAAAGGTCATTTCTGGTGACGATGGGGGTTAGAGAGCAGAGAAGGGAGATGCAATCCGAGGGAGGCCGGATTTAGGCAGAGGGATGCCAGAGACCGTTCTTTCCCAAGCCGAGGGCTAAAAAGTGATCCAAGCAGAGGAAAGAATAGGCGTGAAGACCCTGAGCTGGGCACTTGCCTGGAATTAAAAATACACACACACACACACACACAAACAAACAAAACTAGCGAGTTTTACGCAGGGAGAGACGTGAGTGGGTTTATGTTTTTGCATAACCTACAAGGGGCATGTACTGGAGAGGACAAGGGAGGAAGCAGAGACCAGCGAGCACCCAGGTGAGGGGTGATGGGCACCGGAGGCACCAGTGGTGCCCGTGAAGGTGGAGAGAGAGAAAAGTGGCAGAAAGGAGACCAGAGGCAGAACCAGCGGGGATTCCCAGCAGCCGAGACCGGCCTCACGCTCCGCTCCCAAAAGGCTGAACCGTCAAGTGCTGCGACGGAGGGCCGGCCAGGCCTTGAATAAAATGCCACCCCCACCCTCACACACACAAGAAAGATAGAGAGAAAGAGCAAAGGGAGTTGGTGAGGACCTAATTCCCCATTACACTCCTCCGGTCTCCTCTCCTCACCTCTGAGAACAGGTTTGAGAAACCGTCAATAGGAAGCCTGAAAGGCCGCACCCACAAAACTTGGGAGAAAGGAGCCCCCTAAATCTAAAAGGCTGTCACAAACAGGGATTCAGATCTGCCGCCGTCATTCCTGCCTCCAAGGCGGGATTTTTGTTTGACCGAGGAAAGGGGAGTCATTTCTCCCTTCTCTCGCATGAACACACGAACAGCCCTCTCCTCTTCAGTGATTTCCCCCAGGAAAGGGAGCACAGAGGTCCCCCAGCTAGTTCATCCTGCTTTGCGGACGGCCGCGAATGCCGATGGCTCTGACAGCTACAGAAAGCCTCTCTCAGAAGGCGGGGAGGCTTGGATTTTCAACGGATTCTCCCTTGGGGAGTGAGGAGGGGATTTCTGACCCATTCAAATGCTTTCTCCTCTGCCCACCACACCCTGGAAGCAGGACGGGTATGTGCAGAGAGGCCCCTGTGGGGACAAGTCAGAGAGGCTTTGTCCTTTGGTCTTGCACTGCAGCAAGCGCCCCAGGCAAGCCCCCCAGGCTTTGGTTCTGACCCCTCAGCTAGGTGGTTGTTGCTAACCCCGAGAGGAAGCCATCTATATCCACTGGAAATGTATAAGCCACAAGAGTGAAAAGTGGTTCACCTGGCCCCTCCGGTATCTCAATGCACAAGAACTGAGATGCAAAAAAGGCAAAACCTTATCACCAAGAGGTGCCCAGACAGAAAAATTCGTAATCGGTCAAAGAGAGGGGGGAGTCCCTCGTGAGTTGGGGGCGAGGTACCGTAGCAAAAAGTCAAGATAAATGAGTGTGTCCAGAAGGAGCAAGCCTATTTGGAGGAATGTGAGAATGAGTTCTTGGGCAAGGAGAACTAATAACGTTAATTGCACAAAGAAATGAACTCCCCCCACCCCCCTGCTTTCCCAAATTTGCTACTCTGAAGAGTCAGAACTTCTCTCCATTCCTCCTGAAAGAAAAGTGCCTTTGGAAGAGGCGGCGGGTCAGCCTCCCGGGAGGGAGGATGAGAACTTAGGTGAGACCCGCAGGAACACAAAGGCCTTTTCATCGGCAAACCCAGAAGAGCGGGTTTGTGGCAGAGTTCGCCGCGGCGCTCTCAGGTTGCAAGGAGCGGGCCCCTTTCCGTTATAATGAGCAGTCGTGGGTGGCATGAGGCTGGCAGACCACGGGGGCATCTGAGTGTCTGATAACCGTGTCGGGGCCACAGAGGTGCCTACGTAAAATACGTGCTGAATTAAAATCTTGGGACTTTTTCCCTCCCAGGGAGTCTTTCTCTTCTCGTCAAAAAAAAAACAAAACAAAACAAAAAAAAAAACAAAACTGAGCCATATTCCTTGAGAGGGCAGACGGAGCAGAAAACAGCGAATTAGGAGCTACCTAAATGGGAGCGTGCAAGAGCCGAGGTAGCCTCCCGGAGAGCATTGTAGGCCCACTTCCGGAAACCGGGGAACCGCCGGAAATCGAGGCCTTCCCCAAGGGTTTGATGAGCAGAACAAGCACGCACACACCTACGCTCACCCTCTGTATGAGGCTCAGAGAATGTAATTATAGCGGACCCGGCGCGTGGCACAGGCTCATTCACAAGCGTATTCCCCTCTCCCCTCTGAGGGAGAGGGAAGATCAGACAAGAAAATGCTGGGATGGTGACGTGGGTAGAGAGAGCCAGCTTTCCAGCTGATTTTTATTTATTTTTTAATTATTATTTTTTTATTTTTAAGAGGAAGGGAGAGGGACAGAGAGGTAGAAACATAGATGAGAAACATTGATCAGCTGCCTCCTGCACACTTCCCACGGGGGATGTGCCCGCAACCAAGGTACATGCCCTTGACCGGAATCGAACCTGGGACCCTTGAGTCTGCAGGCCGACGCTCTATCCACTGAGCCAAACCAGTTAGGGCTCCGGCTGATTTCTAAAACATGTATATTTTTATTGATTTCAGAGAAGAAGGGAGAGGGAGAGAGAGAGAGAAACATCAATGATGAGAGAGAGTCATTGATCAGCTGCCTCCTGCACCCCCTCTACCGCAACCCAGGTGTGTGCCCTTGACCGGAATCCAATCTGGGACCCTTCACAGTCCGCAGGTGGATGCTCTATCCACTGAGCCAAACCAGCGAGGGCTCCCGCAGATTTTGTTTTGTTTGTTTTAAATCTAAACAGCACACCAGTGCGCTCAGCATGCTTTCCTGCTCCAACAGGAAGAAAGGGCACACACTCACTGTCCTCGCCAAGTGGAAAACTGGCCTTCCCCAAGGGTTCAGGAAGTGCAACCAGCCAGGACACCACAAATACGGATGTTGCCCACCCGCCTGCTTTCCTAACAACGGTTTCGATTGTCCGCCCCCTCAGCTTCCTTTCGGAGCATTTTGTGCCAGAGAAAAAACTCGGGATTCCTTCCAGTCGTGGTACCCAACCACTTTCTGAAAAGGATTCTTGTTATTTGACTGCCTGGAGAGCACCCACAAGGTTCCAGGGACCCCTGGATTTTTTTCTGCCGGTGGAACTCTGGAAAACCACCAAGTCATCTAAGTTTAGAGCCGGGGTCCGGGTCCTGACACGGGGTTCACGGAAGAAATGCTGGCCAGCCGAGGCGGTCCGGCCCAGGGGTGGGCGCGCTCTCCCCATTACCTTCCACAGCAGCTCGCACTCCCGTTCCTCCAGGGCCTTCTTATGTCTTGCGGTCACGGCCTTGACCTCCGACTGTACCACCTTGGCCTTCATCTCCACCTGTTCCGCCACGGTCTGGGCCTGCTCGATGCTCAGCTGGAAGACCAGAAACAATTGCGTGGCATCAGGAGGACCGTCACACACCTCCAACAAAACACTTAAGTCTGCTGTCCCCTCTCCCAACCACCCCCACCCCCGCCACCGCCGAACCCCCGCCAGACCTGAAAAGCGAACACCCAGGGCCCCCCAGACCGCTTGCTCCACTTCCTTGGAAAGAAAGCAGGCACTTAGGGAGAGAATGGCATCTGTCTGACATGTAACTGAAGGAGCTGCTGGCAGGCGCTGGGTGTCTTTGTGTGGGAAATGGCACCTCCCCGGTGAATGTCAGGACTATTAAGAGCTGCCCTGACACAGTGAAACCAGTGTAGCTGGGTCGCAGCCGAAAAACGGGGACTACGGATCAGATGTGCAATGTACTACCCCGGGCACACGGACAACTTCCTTCCCACAGACCGTCTGGCCTGACTGCCCGCCCGCCTGGGGGAAAGAAACCCTGAAGGCTGGGCCCATCCCACCCGTGAGGGAATACCACAGGCTGCAAGCCAGCAGTTATCCATCACCGTCCTGCCCTGTCATTTCCAGCCAGAACCAACCCCACGTGCATCCTGGGAATATTGGTCACCTCAGAAACCGTGCTCTGTGGATAGAGACCATCAACACCGCTACTCCCTCACCCCACCCCCCAACCCTGTCCCACCAGCTCTAGTAAATCAGCCAGTTTAATCAGACGTATTATTGTTCATGAAAAATTAATCCAGACAGAAGGCCTCGTGTTTTCATTAATATTACATGACATGTCTTCAAAAGGATTTCTTTTGAGATACCGAGGTATTAAATCAGGGGGTTCTAAACTGACTGCTGATGGTGCAAGAGTTTTAGAGCCGGCATCCCAAACCAGGAGGGGCCTGGGGAAGCAGCATCAAGGGTTCGGAGCCTGACCTGAGCTCAGGAATTGGTAATGGGTGGTAACCACCCATCTGTGTTGCCCTGGGGACCGAGGAGTGTCCAGAATATGGAGCACATCAAAAACTGGGGCGGTCCAGGACCAACCAGGATCAACATAGGAATCCGGTGACCAGGTTCAAAGCCTGGCTCTACCGCCTACTGGTTTGAAAGGCCTTGGGACGAGCTCCCAGCCTCCAACCTTGGTAAAGGAGGACTGCGAGAAAAATGCAACAGGACACAAGGAAAGAGCTGACCTAGAACGTCCAGTAGGAGCAGAGCACGTTCTTGCTGACACCCCGATTTTGGACTTGGAGCCTTTAGAACGGCTAGATAGCACATTCCTGTTGTTTTAAGTCACCCAGGTGGTGATAAGTTAGTTGTTGAAGTAGCTCTAGGAAATTAACAAGTAGCCAACCCAACGGAAACAGATGAATTCGTCTAACTTATCCCTTACAATAAAAAAAAAAAAAAAAAACACAACAAAACAACACACACACACACACACACACACACACACAGAATGACCCACAAAAGCAAGTGTGCACAGAAGCAGACAGAATGGGTTTGGTAGATTTCAAATGTCTCAGGCTGTCAAGGCTCATTCAGAAAAAGAGAAACCTCACGAGACATGGGAACAGAGACAATTTAATGTAAAGAATCTAGCTAACTGGGAATTGGAGCAAGGCCAGGACCAAGGACACGCTGAGGATTAGAGATAGCAACTGGGAGAAGTAGCCACACCGACCCCTCGGGGGTTCCCAAGAACCAAGAGAAGAAATTGGGGTTTTTTCCAGTTCATTCTAGGAGTGGCAAACGCAAGACATTGGAAGCAACTTCTGCAGCCAGGATGAAAAAACACCCCGAATGGGCGGGAGATGAGGACTTAGTGATGGGCACACCCTGTTTTCAGGTGTGTTGGTTATTAATTGGCACCGAGGTGTTGATATCTGACACAACCAAGCCTGTGTCTGTAACATCTCTTATTTTAAAAAATATGTTTTATTGATTTTAGAGAGAGGAGGGAAGAGATAGAAACATCAATTATGAGAATTATTGATCGGTTGCCTCCTGTACACTCCCCACTGAGGATTGAGCCTGAAAACTGGGGATATGCCCTGAAGCAACCACTGAGCTATGCTAGTTGGACCATAATATTTCTTTTTGATTGATTTCAGAGAGGGAAGGGAGCAGGAGAGACAGAAACATCAGTGATGATGAAAAGAAAACAGCAATGATGAGAATCTCTAATTGGCTGCTCCTGCATGACCCCTACTGGGGATCCAGCCTGAAACCAGGGCAACCGGGACATGTGTCCTGACCCAGAATCCAACCATAACCTCCTGGTTCATAGGTCGATCCTCAACCACTGACCCACACCAGCTAAATGTTTCTTCATGTTTCCTCAATGGTCAGCAGAGGTGGCACACTGCTTTCTATTTTCACCAATGGCATTCATTATATACCCAAACAGATTTCTATAAAAATCGCAAGCTGAAACCGGTTTGGCTCAGTGGATAGAGCGTCAGCCTGCGGACTGGAAGGTCCCAGGTTCGATTCCCGTTAAGGGCAAGTGCCTTGGTTGCGGGCACATCGCCAGTGGGTAGCGTGCAGGAGGCAGCTGATCAATGTCTCTCTCTCATCGATGTTTCTAACTCTCTATCTCTCTCCCTTCCTCTCTGTAAAAAAACCAATAAAATATATATTTTTTAAATCGAAAGATTTGAAAATTACAAGGCCAACAACACTCCTCTAGGGCAAGAACTGGCTGGGAAAGCAAAGACCACCCCCTTTGCTCGGGGGTGGGGGAGGGTGGGGTGTGACTCTACTCACCTCTTCCCCTCCTGTCCCCTACAGTAAGGCTTGCTCCCTCAGGCCCTGCCAGATCCCTACAAGCCAAGCCCTTGGGTTAGGAACTCCCATTCTCTAGCAAGAACCGTGTCTTCCATTTTTCAAGCAGGTGGAAGGGGTGAAAAGCTCTTCCTTCAATCTCGGTCACCCCCAAGCATGCAAGAATAACATCAATCCTAGGGCTGAGAGTCCTAAAAGCCGTGCTGCAGACAAAATGGATCTTGGCTTTCTAAATGGTGCACAAACCAATCAAGCACAGCATTCCAAGATGCGCAGCCGGGACCTGCTGAACTCGTTCCCATGATTGAAAGCAGGGCCTTCGCAGGAGATAAGAGGCAGGTGGGTGAGTTGGGGAGGAGGACAGTGGGGAAGGGGTCGAGTCAGTGGTGAAAACAGAAACACAATTTGCAGTTAAAATGAAGAACGACAACAACCCACAAGCATGGGGCTTGCGAGGAAGAAAAAAAGTTATTATCTTCTAAATGTTAACACAGATCCAGTCAAACATCTGAAATTGAGGGTCTCAATCTGGGCAGGCGAAATCGGTCAGTGCGTGCCGGCTGACCACTCAGCACCGAGGAGTCTGAGGCCAGACATGGGTTTCCTAAGGCAGAGTGCAGAAAGCAGTCAGTGATGTCTGCCATGCAGAACTGTGCTGGCCTACTGGCTGGTACTGACAGTGCACCCATCACCAGAAGATAATAAAAGAGCATCAATTCGCAGGCCACCACAGCAGATCATAAAAAATATTCTACTGTACTCAAGGAATTTTAACCACACTTAGAAGCTTTGAAACTACGATTTATCTTAAAATTGTCAGTACATGGCTCAGTGGTTGGAGCGTCGGCCTGCAGACCAAAGGGTCCAGGGTTCGATTCCTGGTCAAGGGCATATACCTGGGTTGCAGGTTTGTTCCCCTTACCCTGTTTGGGGTGCATGCAGGATGTCTCTCTCTCACAATGATTTTCTTCTCTCTCTTCCTCACTTTCTCCCTCTCTCCCTCCCTTCCTCTTTCTCTTAAAAGAAAAATTATGGAAAAAAACATCCTTAAGTGAGGATTAACAAACAAACAAAAAAAGCCAGTAGTTTTTCCTTCATTAGTTTTATATAAAATAAATGTGCATCTTACACCCAATGGCATCTTAAATATGATAAAAGACGTTAAACAGTTAAAGAATCAAGGCTCTCTTATGTGGAGGGCAACCATATTCCTATCCTGCTTATGAATACCCCCAGGTAATCAGTGCACCTTATAAAACCCTCTAATTACACAAGTGACCAGAATGATGTATATTTTCAGGAAGAAGCAAAGTAATAGAATATTCTAAAAAGCAATAAAAATGATGAGGTAACACGACCAACGTCTTCCATGCTTTCTTTGTTATGGGCAACTCTAGACTCTCATCAGGGTAATTCCCCTTACAGGGCTGTCTAAAATTAAGCAAAGGACTTACTTCTGGGTGCTTTATATAAATATTGGGGAACTGCGGTCCATAGTCCACTGTACATCCAACACTTGTAATGTGACATTGGATTTTTTTAAAGAAACACACCAGCAAACAGTCAGTGGGAGAGATGTCTTTTTTATGTATGCTCTTTGCACCCAGGAATGATTAGAAGCTTACACAGAACCTAATCTTGAAAAGAAGCTGATGCGGACATCAGGATGGGAGGAAAAGAAGGTGCTCAAGCCCTGGCCAGCTTGGCTCAGTGGATAGTGCGTTGGCCTGTGGACTCAAGCGTCCTGGGATCGATCCCCAGTAGGGGACGTGTGGGAAGCAGCCAATCGATGATTCTCTCTCATCATTGATGTTTCTATCTCTCTCTCCTTCTTCTTTCCTCTATTAAAAATTGCTTTAAAAAAAAGAAGGCACTCAAGACAACATGAGGGAAGTTAATACACAAACTGTCTATAGGGCCCGGCTGCTTACTTCTTACTAGAGGCCTGGTGCACGACATTCATGCACTGGGGGTGGGGGTGGGGGGTCCCTCAGCCTGGCCTGTGCCCTTTTGCAGTCCGGGAGCCCTCGGGGGATGTCTAATTGATGGTTTAGCGCCCGCCCACCCCCTCCCTAAGCAGCAGCTGGACATCCTTAGTGCTGCCAGAGGTGGGCTGCTGTGCTCGCCAGCCCGGTGCTTGTGGCTGAGCTTCGCTTGTGGGAGCGCACTGACCACCAGGGGGCAGCTCCTGCATTGAGCATCTGCCCCCTGGTGGTCTGGGCGCATCCTAGTGACCTGTCCTTCCATCATGTGCTCATTTGCATATCACCCTTTTATTATAAAGGAAGGACAGGAGAGCAGCCAATATACATCTCAAGCCTTCTGGCCCCAACACAAACACAAAGACAAGGAGGATCAGTGTGCGATTTAGGGTCCAGAAGTGACCTGAAAAAAAGGCAAAAACACCACTACTGAGCCTCTAGTGAGTCTTTATTATCTCCCAAATACAGAGGGGAAACCAGGAAGACAAATACCCTCTGGTTAGAGAAAGGGAATGGAGTTTCTGGAAAGTTTTTCTGAACAAAAGCTGTTAAATGTAAATTAAAACAACCCCCCAAAACTGTACTGAGTCCACTGTTGTAAAATATACTTCTGGGTTGCTAACACTCATTGGAAGGTGGTGTCAAGTTAATAAGGACTTAAATTTACTACCTGTCTACCTGTGGCTGCCTAGTATCCTTTACTTTGAGATGTTACATGCTCATTCATTTGCTCCAAAGGGAACTCCCTGTCATAGTGTCCCCAGCCACTGTGCCCAAGGAGGAATGAAGGAAGACAGGCCAGTCAAGGGCCTTTTCCCTGGGATTTTGTATATGGACTAGAGGGCCGGAGCACAAAATTTGTGAACGGGAAGGGGGGGGGGGCCTGCAGCCTCTCGCAATCCAGAACCCCTCGGGTTCAATCCCCTGCGGATAAATAAGGCCTAAGCTGGCACACGGTCAGTTCTTCAACCACTTTCCTAAAAGATACTTTTTAAAAATAAACCTTTTTTTAAAATAAACATTTGATTGATTTTTTAACAGAGAGGAAGGGAGAGGGATAGAGAGCTAGAAACATCGATGAGAGAGAAACATCCATCAGCTGCCTCCTGCACACCCCCTAACTGGGGACGTGCCCACAACCAAGGGACATGCTCTAGACTGGAATCGAACCTGGGACCCTTCCGTCTGTAGACCAACGCTCTATCCACTGAGCCAAACCGATGAGGGCTATCCAGGACTACTGGCTCCTTACTGCTCGCCCGCCTGCCTGCCTGCCTGCCTGATGGCCCAATCGCCTGCTAACCACTCCACTGGGGGGCAGGGCTGGCCAGGGCGAGGGGCCATGGTTGTTCTGGCCTCCGATTGTTCCACTGTTTCGGTCACTGAGCGTCTATTATAAAGGATGTTCCAGCCTCCCCCCCCCACCCCAAAAGGGAAGAGGAGGGGGGAAAGGATCCCACTCTTTCCCTGGGGGTGGTTTGCTGGCCTGCAGCGACCGCCATTTAAGCCCACCTTTCTCTGGGCACTGCGTGGTTAAGCCCAAGTCCAGTCGCAAGAATGAGGTTACCATGGAGAGAGGGACAGGGCTAAATGATTGACAGTGCTGGCACCAAGGTCTGCGTCCCTGGATACCTGAAGCCTGATCCATCCATATTCTTCTACCTGGTCACCTGAGACTATTCATTCCCTTTGAGTCCACTGCAACCAAGAGTCCTAATTAAGACAGCATGGGAAATTTTTAAATTAGGTCATGGTGTATTAAAGTTCTTCAACCATGTTTTTTCTCTGTATTTGGGGAGAGGGTGATTGGGGAAGGGGGGTTTGCACATGCTTAAGAGGGGGTTGTGGAGCTAGAGAGAGGACACCTGCTCACATGCTTCCCAAATGAGAAACTGTGTCTATTAGAGTTTTGGATTCAAACTGCAATTCTACTCACCCTTGGTGTGTGCCTCTGGCAGGTTACCTGAGGTTAATTTCTTTGGAGCAAAAAAAGCGTGCTCTTTGCAAAATGGAAAGAATGACACCCACACCATAAAAGCACTACTATGTATGCAGAAAGTGCCTGTCTCGGTGCCTGGAACAAAGCAGGAGCTCAGTAAACAGGTCTGTTAGTCCTCACTGAAGAAAAGGGAAGGCCTCTGGTTAAGGAGATCTGGTTGCTTGGACAAAGCAATTAATTTTGTTCTTCCATTTCCCTATTTGTCATAGAAAAAAAAACAGTGTTTCCTTGATCTACTTTTGAAGATGGTTTACATTAAATTAGTTCATGAGAGAGAGAGAGAGAGTAGGTAATTCTCAGCATAGTTGTGGCAACTCTCTCTCATGGCAAGTAGGAGTGTCTGCAGGGGACCTTAGTCTATTAGGATGATCAAAGAAATGATAAAAGACAAACAGGAGATAAGGGATAAAATAAATCCCAAAGTCTAGAATAACATTTCATCTGTACAACCTAAAACCATAATATGCTTAGACATTAAGCTCAGTTCTCATTTTTGTGCAAAATGGGGTAATAGCTATTACTCTTGCTTTAACATGAAGAGTGACCATGTTTGTTTGTTTTGTTTTTTTAAACTGTATATATATATTTTTTTCCTTGGTTTCAGAGAGGGGGAGAGAGAGAGAGAAACAACAGCGAGAGAGACTCACCCATTGACTGTCTCCTGCACACCCTCTTACTGGGGACTGAGCCTGCAACACGGGGATGTGCCCTGAAGGGGAATCAAACTGGCAACCTTTTGGTGCACAAAGGCAAGGCACACCCAAAGGAGCCACACCAGCAAGGGTGACATCGGTGGTTCTTTAAACTTCCCAGGTGACAGTGCCTTAGAAAGAAGCCTGCAGGACAAGCACTTGACAAAGGTCCTAACTGTAGTGGCATAAAAACGGAAACCACAAACCACTTCATTCAGGACACAGTCATTAGGATAAAATAGAAATAAAACTGAGTATGTACCAGTGAGGATGCTGATACACGCAATGTAACAGCAATCCCGAGACAGAGACGCTCTGAAGGCATAGTAAGAATCCGACAGAGGAAATCATTCCAGAAATAAGACTCTCAAACCTTCAATTTTAGGAGTTGAATATCAGACAATGACTGATCAGAAAGATGACTTCCATATCATGCACGGGAAAGTGACGGCTATGGAGACATATATCAAAATCTTAAACCATCCTTAAACCATCTTCCCTACAGCACACGGTCAGTTCTTCAACCACTTTCCTAAAAGATACTTTTTAAAAATATATATATGATTGATTTTTTTTTTTTACAGAGAGGAAGGGAGAGGGATAGAGAGCTAGAAACATCGATGAGAAACATCCATCAGCTGCCTTCCTGCACACCCCCTAAAACAGGGGATGTGCTTGCAACCAAGGGACATGCCTTTGACTGGAATCGAACCTGGGACCCTTCAGTCCGTAGGCCAACGCTCTTGCCACTGAACCAAACGGATGAGGGCTAAATGATGCTTTTTTAACAATTCACTTATAAAAATACTCCAGCATGTAACTAACAATAGTTTTCCCATTCAATCTCTGCTCAAGGGTTAGCGGTGTTCCTTGATTTCCCAGCTTAGCCTACAAAGCAAAGGCTAGCATCTCACGGTGTTTCCTATGTTCCTGAAACCTGGGTCAGACAAAGGAGATGCACAATCAGTTCAGGCACACAACGTTACCCGACTGTGTGAGAGAGCGCCGCTAGGCCCCAACGTTACATGTGTCCCTAACCCCAAAGAGACAGAAACTAAACAGAAACAAGAGTCCAAATGACCAGGGGGTGGTGGTGACCTGATCCACCCAGGGAAAGAGTTTTGAGACTCTGAACCTTCTGGGAACTTGCCCATGCTCGCTTCTTTCTCACCTATCACCAATACATAAATAAATCGCAACAGCCACGGTCTCTGTCTGACAAGCGTCAAGCTCCCCATCCCTCTGTAGCCCCGCCTGGAGTTGGGGAGGGGCTGGAGGAGAAGCAGGACAGATGATGTGATAGGGGCCCAGGCTAAGTGAATGGAACAAGCCTAGACCCGCCATTAACTCTGGCCACATCCTAATCTGCACAAGACTTCAAGGTGGTCCCCACCCCTCCCGCCCCAGCCCCAGCCCCAGGGATTACTGTTGCCTGGATATCACATGAGCTCACTTGGGTCACTGTTCCGCCACGGCCCCCACCCGCTGGCGTCTGCCCCAGCAATCTGAGCGCGCCATCTGAAAGGCAGTGGGGAAGGTTTGATGCACGGGGAAGTGGGTGAAGGGTGGGGAGGACTGACCTGGATGGCCTGGCGGCCCTGCTGGGCGTCAGCCAGCAGCTGGATGGTGAGCGCCCGGGAGTCCTGCAGTGCCTCCTGGAGGTAGATGAAGCTGTGGCCCCCGTGCCGGCCCATTGTACACTCGCGACAGATGGGCACCGAGCAAGTGTCACAGTACAGGTGCAGCACCTGGGGACCAGAGAGGGGACAGGCATTAACGAGAGCCGCAGGCCTGGAGTCAGAGAGGACAGCAGCAGGGGCTCTGGACCCCAGGATCCCCACCTCTCCCCACTCCCAATAACCTAGCACACACCCAACAAGGGCAGGGCAGGAGGCAGTGTAGTCAACTCTGGGCCCAACTTGCTTTTCTTCCCATCCCGCCCCGTCAAAAGAAAGACAACCATCATTCCACTCCAGTTTCTTTCAGAAACAAAACTGAGACACGTCTTCTTCTTCTTCTTTTTTTAAAATATATTTTATTCATTTTTTACAGAGAGGAAGGGAGAGGGATAGAGTTAGAAACATCGATGAGAGAGAGACATCGATCAGCTGCCTCCTGCACGCCCCCTACTGGGGATGCGCCCACAACCAAGGCACATGCCCTTGACCGGAATCAAACCTGGGACCCTTCAGTCCACAGACCAACGCTCTATCCACTCACTGAGCCAAACCGGTTTCGGCCTGAGACACTTCAAAGGCAACAATACACTGAGTGGCCGGGTTATTCTGATCTCTGAGCGCATCATAATCTGGCCACTCAGTGTCTATCCTATATAATAAAAGGCTAATATGCAAATTGTCCTCTCAACCAGGAGTTCGACCAGCAGGCGGGCCGGCCAACCGCCCATGTCCCCTCCTCCCCCCTTGCCAGGCTGGCCAGACCTCACCCATGCACAAATTCATGCACCGAGCCTCTAATATACATACTGAGTGGCCAGATTATGATGCATTCTGAGATCAGAATAATCTATTCGCTCAGGGTCTTTCCCTGTATCTCGGATGAATCACCCAGAAATATTGGAAGATACTGTTTTCCCCGAACTGAGATCAGTAGCCCTAATAAAAGCACACACCAGGAATTTCCTCTCACCACCCCTGCCTCTGGGCGTGTGTAGACAGGATAGAGGCCAATATCCATCAGCCTCACCCCACAGGTTGCTACCCTGGTCCCTGTCAAGGAGATTAGCACAACACGCAGAGCCAGGTTCTCCGGGCACTTGAGCAAGCTAAGGGCTTGAGCTCCTGGAACGCAGGCAAAAAGCTCGTAGGGTAAGGGCAGCCAGCTTCGTGTCTTTCTTCTCCCTGCCAAGTTGTCCCAAGGAAGGAGCTGACCCTGGGAGGCAGCCCAGGCGGAGAGAGCTGATGCTCTCTCTGTGTTTCCCTGGGGCCCAGCGTGCTGGGAGGGAGATGAAGGGTTGGCACCACCTCCACCTGCGGATAAATGAGGAGCTCTCAAGAGCGACAGCTCCTTGGCACGGAAACTGGGCCAGTCTGGTCTCCCTCCACCCAGCAGGGTACTTAGCACCACTCTCTGTCAACGTTTGCTGGATTGCTTTCAAGAGCGGAGCTTACATTTGCCGCTGGTACACTCGCCTCGGGAGGCGAAGCCAGCCAGCAGGCAACAGGACAGTGGTGTCGAAGGGGGTTCCTCTCTCACCTACCCAATGCGCCATGCACTTCATCTCCAGGCGAAGACAAGAGGGTCTGAGGTGCTTCAGGCCTCACGGCTCGAGAAGGCAGAGCAAGGAGGCCAATCTATGACTTTTTCTTTTCTTTTCTTCATTGGATTCATTCCAGTGACACAGGGTTTACCAAAATCGTACAGGTTTCAGGGGCACAATTCTATCTACCGCACGCCATCTGTACGCTGTACTGCGTGTGACCAGAGTCTTCTAAACCCATGCCTGGGGTACTGCCTCCTCATGCAGAGTCACGGCACCTGGCTCGGTCTCCTGGAGGTCTAATTAGGGGTTCCAGAGCTCATCCAGGCTGAGGAGCAGAGACAGGGAGACCGAGATAAGGAGGGAGGACAGGGTTGGTATGGGAGCCCTGAGGCCAGAAAGTTCCGATTAGGCCGAGAGTCCCACACAAAAACCAGCCCCGAGGCTAACAGTGAGAATGTGGTTTCTCTCCTTTTCCACCCATCCGAATCTCGGCATGAAGCACACCCACTAGGAAATGATCGCCCACAGCGGCTCAGCCTCGTCAATAGGCCTGCTCCACGCTGGGTTAGAGGCAACGATTTAGAACATTCTGTTCCTACTTTTAAGAAATGGCTCTGACGTGGTGTGTTTTTGTTTTTAAATATATTTTATTGATCTTCACAGAGAGGAAGGGAGAGGGATAGAGAGAAACATCAATGAGAGAGTAACACTGATCAGCCGCCTCTTGCACGCCCCCTATTGGGGATGTGTCCACAACCAAGGTACATGCCCCTGACCGGAATCGAACCTGGGACCTTTCAGGAGAAAGACAAGAAAGACGCTCTATCAACTGAGCCAAACCAGTTAGGGCTGATGCGGCGTATTTGATGGAGTCTATACCACAGAAGGGACACCATGGTCAGGTTCCTAGTTTTCTTCCACTTTTGCCATCCAGTGAGATGGCGTTCAGGAGCCACGGCAGGCTGAAAAGCAACTGTTGGCCATTTGCCTTCTTCAAGACCAATCCCTCTTAAAAGCAGGTCCACCAGGTGGAGATGAGCTCATCTTTCCAATCTGGTAAACCCCAAACTCTCTCTCTCACCTTAAATGCATTTGGGGGAAAATTCCCGGGGTCTTTTTTTTTTTTTTAATGATGTGATGCTAAAGCAATTCGCCCCCAGGTTTCAGCCACATGGCTTCCCTTTGCCCCCTCCATTTGTCCTGGGAAGAAAGGGATCACCCCTATGCTAATGGCAAGTGTGAAAAACTCCCATCCGAAGGTTCCTTTTAAATTAGAAGGAGGCAGGCTGGCCAACCTTCTGTCCCCTGCCCGCCTCCTACCACACAGTGAAGCCATCGTCTCTACCTCTTCTCAGGAGGAGCAGCAGCCTGCTGTCCCGACATCTGTGTGGACTGGCCAGCTATCGCCGGGAAACAGCTCAGCTATCTGCCCAGGCAGCGGAGTGACCAAGAACCTTAGGCTGTTCGCGTGAGCCTGGAACTACCTGGTCATGGCACAACCTAGCCAGGCTGACCTGTGTACCTCTACCCTCAGAACCCTGCGCCTCCAGGGTCTCGACCTCAGAAACCAAGAGGCTTGGAAATAACTCTGGCCCCAACCAGGAAGCCAGCGGGCTCCAGGGGCCAGGAATGAAGGGGAACCTGGTGAATCCGACAAGCGAGAGGTGTCGAATAATTCTGCAGGTGGAGTGGCCGGAGAAGAAATCCTGGTCAGAGGGTGGAAGGATGGAGGGGAAGGGAGAAGGACGGTGCCCAAAGCCCCTGGCACCAGGCCCCTCCCATGTGCAGCCTGGAAAGTCCAGATACCTCCAAAAATGGACAAAGGGGGGGGGGGTCCCCCGAGTCCCTGGATGCAACCCCACCTGGCATCGTTTCACATAGAATCGATGCAGCTCTCGGCTACGCTGGGGCTGGGCGTGGGGAGCACCCAGCCAGTTGGCCATAAAAAGCTGTGGGTGAGCCAAAACCGGTTTGGCTCAGTGGATAGAGCGTTGGCCTACGAACTGAAGGGTCCCGGGTTCGAATCCGGTCAAGGGCATGTACTTGGTTGCGGGCATATCCCCAGTGGGGGACATGCAGGAGGCAGCTGATCGATGTCTCTCTCTCATCGATGTTTCTGACTTTCTATCCCTCTCCCTTTCTCTCTGTAAAAAATCAATTAAAAAAAAAAAAGCTGTGGGTGAGTAGACCCACAGCTGCATGGAGCTTGTAACTGATAAATCACGGACTTTAAAACCCACCTTTTCAGAGCCTGTGGAACACGATCCATAGGCAAGGATGTGGACAGGGGTGCAATTCTCTCAATCAGCTGCAAGACATTTTAACAGAGCAAACTGGGAAACCCACCCCGTCTTCCAAAGAAAGGGCCGCGTGGAGGGTCCAAGGCCAGAAATGTAGCAGAGGCCGTGAACTATGGCTCCAGGAAGGGGGTGGGGGTGGGGGGGAGCAGCAGGCCTCTGGTGGGAGGAATTCCAGGGCCTGGGGCGGCCTGTTGGGGCCTTCCCGGGCAGATGCACAGACACGCCCCCACCCCCGCCTCCCCCCGCCCCTGCATGGCGACAATCTGGCTGCCCCAGCTGAATGGAGCAGGCTCGACCTCTGACCTCGCAAGTGACCACCCTCTTCCCTGCCCCCAGCTTCCAGGAGGCCCCACCCACTGCCTTCCTCTCCCAAAATTTCTAAAATACCAGGCAGAGACAAAGACCTAGGAATGCGGGCCCAGCAGGAGAGGAGGGGGTGGGGGGAGGTTCAAGGAAAAATAAATAAATAAAAATACCAAGGAGGCAGGTTTACCTTAGCCCGGGCTTAAATAAAGTGCTTTGTTAACCCACCAGTCCTGGTGTGCGCGCCCGCGCGGGCTTTGCTGGAGACCTGCTTTTTCTGATACCTGCGATCCAACCAGGAGGTCACCCACATCTGTAAGAGCGTGCTTCCCGCTTTCAATGCAACTGCCCACCCATCGGCGGAGAACGCAAGCGCCGAGGACAGACGGGCCTCACGTGGGCAAAATACCCCACCAATGAAATACAACGTATTAACCGCTGTGAACGTTACCTTTGAGATTTTTTCCCTCGCCTCTAACATCTCTTAAAATGACCGGGGACATGGGGCCTCCCACAAACTCCCGCTGAGACAGAAAGAGGTCCCCACCCACCTACAAGGGCTCCTTGGTTTCCCACCATAGAGATGACGTGAATGAAGAATGACGGGTGACAGCCAGAAGCCTTATCAGTGTATGCCACCGGGCAGGCCCTCCCCTTTAAAAGTGGGTAAGAGCCAAGTTCAAGGAGTGAGGTCCAGCCACAAAGCTAAGTCTATTCACAAACACCAAAACGCAGCTTTACTTGGTTTATGGGAAATACGCTGAATACCCAGTCCGAACCCAAGGTGGGGGGCCCCCTCCTGAATCCCCGGCCACGTGTTTCTGCTTCTGTGACCTGCACTCCCCGGACCCCCGGAAAGAGGGGAAAGAAATCTGGACCCCTTTTCCCAGTACAGGCACCACCAGCTCAAAATAGCTGACCTGGGCCGAGGACCAATTATTTTTCTGTGTGTGGGGAAAGTGAGTGCGTGAAAAACTTAGATAGGGAACTCCCTGTGTTTTTAATGCACGCAGACACATATGTGCAGTTTTAAATCCCCCGATTTACAGAATCATTCCAAAAATATGCTATAGTCTACCGGTGCGAATTTTTAGAAGATACATCATGGTCGACTTTTTTCACTTAACCGCATTGAACTTGGAGAGTGTCCTGGGTTAAGCTGCCTGCCACCTTAAGAATGGCTGCAAGTCCTGATTATTATTATTATTATTATTATTATTATTAATCACAAGCAATGCTGCAGGGACTATCCCTGTTCTTTATACAACCCCAAATTTTCAACTTGGCCATATTTCCAACTGATATGTCACTTGATGAATCGGGGAAACATCCACTTGTCAAGTGTGGCTGGTAAGGATTCTCGAATTTAACAAGGTTGAGACAGCTCATCCTCCATCCAAGGGAACACAGGTTAGCAAGTGCCTGTTCCTGTTCCCAGCAAAACCCAACGTACACAAAAAGCCAGCAGGGGGGCGCCAGGCCAGGTGGCCGGTGAGGGGACTGGGAGCGAAGGAACCGCTCAGGAGAGGAGCAGCAAGAAGGCACGCCTGGTTGTGGCTGCTGCAGAGACGAAGGAGACAATGGTCCCAAACCTGAAGACTGCAAAACCGGAAAATGGTTTATGATTTTTACCACTGACTGAGTTTTCATATAGTTACTGAAGCAACGCTAATACTCATTATTTTGTGGTGTGGTAACAATACCATAGCTATGCCTCGAAATTTCTATAAATCAGAAATTTCGAAGCACATCTGATCCCAAGGGTACATATGACCACCCCCTGCTGACCAGCTAGCTAAGTAAAATTCATAACCAGGCCTCAGCAAGCAACAGAAAGAATCAAGAGTACCTGGTGGTGTGCCCTACCTACCTAGCTAAGTTTGGCTCAGTGGACAGTGTGTCGGTTCTCAGACTGAAGGGTTCTATTCTGGTCAAGGACATGCATGTCAACTGGTTGCAGGCTCGACCCTACTCAAGGAGCTGCAATTAGGTTAGCCAGACAAGAGAAACCCACCAGGTGAACAAAGGGCAGAGGTGGAGGTGGGGAGGGGCAGGGGGATTGGGGCAGAAGACAGCATTTCTCAGAGTCTTTGTGAAGCCATCAGAAGAAACATCTATTTTTTTTTTAAGTATAAATACCGTGTCATCAAATACCCGGTGTCAGACAATATACACGGCAACTCCAAGGATGTGAAAGGGGGGAGGGTGGGGGGGAGAGGATGGGAGGACAGAGCTAGGCCTCTAGCTCATTCCCTTTTACTGGCAGGGAGAGAGCCTTGTTGGGCCTGCATCTGCTTCCTTCCCTGCCTTTCGCCTCTGCGGACAAACAAGTTTACTATCCAGGCCCCCAGAGCCTGCCTCTGGGGGAACCAACCTGCAGCAGCTCCCTCACTCCAGTCGATTCTGATCTTCGGGCTGGAGCCTCTCATCTCTGTCCCACCATGTGCAGCCCGAGGCCCAATCATGGCCCGTGCCCACCAAGGCCAGCAGGGTCTGCTGCCCACAGCCTGGAGTCTCACTCCCATTTTTGTGGCTGATGTTGTTCATCCTCACCCGAGGATATTTTTCCATTGCTTTTTTTTTGTTAAGAGAGTGGAAGGGAGGGGACACACAGAGAGCGAGAAGCACTGATGTGAGAGAGACATATGGATTGGTGCCTCCTGCAGTGTCAGCTACTGGGAATGGAGCCTGAGATCTTTCGGAGGACTGTCCAGGGCTCCAACACTGGGCCAAAGGAGCCGGTGTTCACTCACATTTCTTTTCTTCTTCTTCTTCTTTTAAAATATTTTATTGATTTTTTACAGAAAGGAAGGGAGAGGGAAAGAGAGTTGGAAATATCGACCAGCTGCCTCTTGCACACCTCCAATGGGGATGTGCCCACAACCAAGGTACATAGGTACATGCCCTTGACCAGAATCGAACCCGGGACCCTTGAGTCCGCAGGCCAACGCTCTATCCACTGAGCCAAACCGGTGAGGGCCCACTCACATTTCTTGAAGGCTCTGACCCTGGCCCACAGTGGCCAAGAGACACACATGCACTCAGGGTTTCCTGCAACGGATCGATCTCAGTTATGACAACACTGACTGGCACGTGGAACATGGCAGAATTGTGTTCTGGGTTACTGCCTATCAAATGCTACTTGTTAACAAATAAACTTATTTATTTAAATAAAACTTGGGTGTTTAGAACATTCTTCCAGTTTAGAAATAAAAATTTCCACACCAGGAAAACAGGCTGGTATACCCACACACAATGGACTAATTTTCAGCACTGAAAATGAATTCACAGACTGGTGCCACCACGCAGAAAAATCTCAAAGGCATATGCTTGGTGGAAAAAGCCAGAATAAAAATAACAGACTGCATAATTCCATGTATATGAAGGCAAAACTAACCAGAGGTGGGGGGAAAAAAGCAGAGAAGTTGCAGGTAAAAACAGGAGTGACTAAAGGGCACTCAAAGGAACTATTCTCTGGAGTGATGGAAATGCCCTAATTTCGTGATGGGTACATGAATGTATATATTTGTCAAAACTCAAACTGCAAATTTACAATCTATTTATTTTATGTAAATTGTTTCTTTTTTAATTGTATCTCTTAAAAATGGGTGAGCCCTAACCAGTTTGGCTCAGTGGATAGAGTGTTGGCCTGAGGACTCAAGGGTCCCAGGTTCAATTTTGATCAAGGGCATATAGTACCTTGGTTGCGGGCACATCCCCAGTAGGGGGTGTGCAGGAGGCAGCTGATAGATGCAATGATTCTAACTCTCCCTCTTCCTTCCTCTCTGTAAAAAAAATTTTTTTAAATCATCAATAAAATATATATATATATATACGTGTGTGTGTGTGTGTGTGTGTGTGTGTGTGTGTGTGTGTATATTTTTATTTTTTTTTAAAGGGTGAGGGAACCCTGGCCAGGTAGCTCCGTTGGTTGGAGTGTTATTCATACACCAAAAGGTTGCGGGTTCGATTCCCAGTCAGAGCACATACCAAGGTTACAGGTTCAATCCCTAGTAAAGCCCACACAGGAAGCAACAGAAGCTTCTCTATCACACAATCAATTTAAAAACATACCTTCAGGTAAGGATTTTTAAAAAATTATTAAAAGTGTGTGTGTCGGGGGCTGGGGGCAGGGAGGGGGCGAAGTTTGGAGCCCAGCCTCGGCACGGCACTCTTGCTAGCTGCTAAGGACCCAATAAATACTCGCTGAGCCCATAAATGAGCTACTCCAACGGCCAGATGTCATTTACCTCGAATAGGTTGCTCACATTCTTCCCACAATGCTCCCACCACTAGGTATTACTTCTCCTTTGCCCTCCACTGTAAATATTATCTTAAGTTCTATCTCAGAAGAGGCAGGTCTCGGACCAACCGACTCCCTGGAGGTGGTTTTTTTGGGAGGGAAGGGAGGGAGGAAAAAAATTAGAGTCCTGAGTCCGATTTACAGCACTGCGGGCGGCCGGCGGTCATACAAAGCCGTATGAAATCATTAGTGTCCCAGCTGCCTCCCCTGCGTGCATCTGACCTCTGATGTCCTAATGAGGGCCCGTGCGGCTTCCAGCGGCAAATAAAACTGGGATTTGTTCCCACACTGAGCTCGCTGCCCACGGAAATGATAGATTTTTTTTAAACAGGACCCGAAAAGGCCGATTTTTGACACAGACGCACCGTTTCTCCTGTTGCCTCTGAGGTCACGGAAGCCAGGCACGGGGTTTCATCTGCTGTGCTCTGGACCTGAGGCGGTGGTAGCTGGCTTCAAAAAAAAAAAAAAAAAAAAAGGCCAGACTCCGTAGGTGGCCGTGTAACTCGGTCCTCGCTCACCTCTTAAACAGTGGGCAACATTGTGCACCTGAAACCTCTCCCTCCCCAAAGCAGCAAAAGGGGTTTCAGTTGCCCGTGCGGTGGAGACGATGCGCACAGGTGGATTTAAAAGCAAGGGAAGCGGCGCTCGCGCCTGGGGGAGGAGGACTGTCTTGAGAAGGAAATAAAAGACCCAGAGAAGAATAACATTAATAACAAAACATGTTTTAAGTATTTTCATTAATTTCAGAGAGGAAGGGAGAGGGAGATCACAACATCAATGATGAGAGACAACACTGATCAGCTACCTTCCCCGTAGCCCATCCCCCCTAGGAATCCAGCCCCAAATCTGGACATATTACCCTGCATCGGGAAGCGAACAGCGACCTTCTGGTTCAGAGAGATCCATGCTCAGGCCCTGAGCCACACCAGCAGGACACACACACACACACACACACACACACACACAAGCTTTAAAAACATTTCTAAGCCGTTTTCTCTCTCCAACGTAACTAACACAATAAAAGTTTTCTTTTCTCTCTCTCGCCCCAGCAGAAGTCGCCCCCCCCCCCCTCCAGGAGCTGCAGTTCTCTGTGAGCAGCTGCCCTCTCTGCCTTGGGCAAGAAGGGTCCGCTCTGGCCTTCCAGGTGGCCCAAGTTTACATACACTGTCACATCCGTTGACAATTTTAAGAGCAGGTTACCTTTCCAAGCACTGCCTGCAAATCAAGAGGTTAACCAAGTATTTATTGCTGTAGAAATCTTGTTCACAGGCAGGACTTATTTAAACTGGGAAGGGGACCAATCGAGGGAGCCGTCGGTGGCTTCTGGGAATTCTCAAGGCCAGTAAGTGCCCGCTCCTCGGCAGGGGGCCGGGGCGCGGGCCGTGCGTGCCTGTGAAGCCTGCGGCTTTGTGGCCCAGCCCCAGCCCCCCTCCACACTGCCCCCATTGAGGAGCACACGCAGTATGGAGAGCAGACACGCTCCTTACAGCACCTCCTTTTCCCTCCCCAAGAAAGCCAGCAGAGCCTTTTTTTTCCCCTCAACAAGTTTCCTCTCCGAGGAAAAGGCAAAATGAGCAAGAGCAGAGGGGGCTCTCCAAGCAAATCTCTAGGGCAACAGCTGGGAGAAAAAAAAAAAAAAAGGAAAGGCCTTGGTCTTATCAAGACATGGATTTCTTTCTTTCTTTCTTTTTTTAAAAAGCCCTTTTCAAACCAGTGGTTTGTGGAGGCAATTCATTTAAAATTATCACATTCCTCTACTCCAACAATAGGAAACCTAATTACACACACACACACACACACACACACACACACACAAATGCCAAAGAGACACCAGGGTCACTGAGTCAGGCTGGAGACTGGCTTTTAAAGAGTCACCTGTCGCCCTCCCTGGGAGTTACCAGAGGAATCGGAGCCCCGTGGCTGTTCCATGGGGCGGGCAGTTTACAGGGTGGGTCTTACCCCCCTCCTCACCCCACCCCAGAGAAAAATGCAAACTGGGGAGAGTCGGGAGATCCAGTAGGGGACCTAGAGGGTCCTAGGTAGGGCAGAGGTAGGGTGGGGATAACAGGGCAACAGGACACTAATACTAATAAGCAAGACATCTCAGGTTAAGCACAAGTAGCACTTTTTAAAGGGCCTCCCCCCACCCCTCTTTTTTTTTTAAAAAAAGAAGGGTGTGGGAAACAGAAACCAAACTCAACAAAGGGTGGGACAAGAAGCCTAGGCAAACCAGTAGGAACTGGTCCAGCCGAGAAAAGAAAGAGAAAAGAACTGGGTGGCAGAAAAGCTGCATTCCGATCTTAAGTGATGTGACCTGCAGGGAGGAAGGGCCCAACCTGTTCTGGAATCACCAGGGACAAACCGGGATAAACCCGCCAACTGCGAAGGATCAATTCAGCTGCCAAACCAGACAATCAGGAACTGTCTCGGGGCCCCAGCGAAAAGCCGGAGACGCAGCCCCAGTCTCTGGGAGTTCACCCATCCCTCTTCCCACAAGTGCACACAGCTCTTAACAGCTGTGGTCTTAAAAGGAGCACTAATTACAGCCGGATCTGGCAGCGAGTCAGGGAACCCCCACACCCAGGCCAGCGGGATTTCAGGGGAGGAAAAAAAAAAAAAGGCCAACTAACTAGTAATAAGATATGAGCCGAAAACAAAGGTCGACATTTGGGGACGCTGCAGACAAAAGCATGGGAGCTGAATGCCTTTAAGAAGCCCGAGTTCCCCCAGACCATTCATCATACGTTGTTTATTTATTCCCCTCCAATAAGAAAATGGTGGTGACGAGAAGTAATCATTTCAACTCTCAGAAATCCCACTTCGGCCCAACAAATGAAAAAAGTGAGGCATCTCTTCCTACTGTACATCTGAACGTAATGGGCGGCCTGCTGACCCCGACTCGGCAGGTAATGAAATCAGGACCACCCCCACCGACTTCCGTCTTCTCCAGACCTTCATCAGCACCCAGGCAGATACTCAAGGATCCACTCAAAAAGTGACAAAAGCCAGACTTGATAGGGATGGAAGAGAAAAAAAAAAAATCACATTATACAGTCATGTCATGTAAAGTTTCAGGAGGAGAATAAAGGTGTGATCAGGTCTCTGCTTGGTCCTAAAATGCCACACTTGCTTCATCTGGCCCTGGGTCAATTTAAAAAGTAAAAATAAAAGAGCCTCCCTTACTTTGGCTAGCGCCTAAACTAGGAAAAAAAGAAGATACAAGTCAGGTGAAATAGAAATATTTGACTAGGATGAAGCCTCGAATGGGTGTGTTTTGAAATTCTGGCCTCGTGGCTCTTTTTCTTTTTCTTTTTTTTCTTTTTTTTGTCCTTCTGCAACATCGATCCCACTGCACCTGGAACTCAAAGGGCCTTCCTCCAAGAGGTGCTGGCCTGGGGGGGTCTCAGCTGACCTGGCCACTTTTTGGCCAGCTGTGGGGATCCTCCTGGCTCTCCCCCCACAGTTCCCTCCTGGGTGGCTGACTTGATGCTGTAGATTCAGCTCTGATATTCAGCCTGCATTTGATGTCTCCAAGCCATAACATCCTTATCAAGTGTGCCGTGTTGACTGCTATCTTTTCTTCTTTTTAAAAAAACTATTTACACTGGATTTAAGGTTCTGAGCAAAGAACCTTGAGAGATTAAAAAACAACTCAAGAAGTTTCTGGTCTTGGTTGGTCAGACCGGGGAGGTGCCGTCTGCTGGGGCCCATCGGGGTGTAATTATTGACAGCACCCTTTGTTCACGCTCAAATATGGCAGTTTTGGAAACCTGCTAGAGAGGACCTGAATGACAAATGGGGAATTAACCAAAATAATAGGAAAATCTGCCATCCAGAAAAATATCGAACTTTCTACAATTTACTATGGTCACCAAGGCCGTTGGGGTTTACAGGCACATCCTTGGTTGCAGGCACATCCCACCAACAACCAATGTCACTGTATTTTCCACAGGATTTCCCAAGACACACATTGTGTCTTCTAAGACTGGAATAAAAGGGGGACTAAGGTAGAAAGAAGACTTACAAATCCAAGTAGTAAAAGGAACGACTTGGAGCAAAAAGCAGCACACCGTTCTTGGGCCCAAGTGTAGGAGAAGAATCTAGAGCAGCAGTTCTCAACCTGTGGGTCTCAACCCCTTCACAGGGGTCACCTAAGACATCCAACATATCAGATATTTACATCACGATTCATTAACAGTAGCACAATGACAGTTATGAAGTAGCACCGAAAATAATTTTATGGTTGGGGGTCGCCACCACATGAGGAGCTGTCTTAAAGGGTCGAGGCATTAGGAAGGTTGAGAACCACTGATCTAGAGCTAACTGGAAGGAATTTAGCTGCAAGCTCGGGGCCAGACGGGAAATGGAGAGGCCAGGGGAAAGCCTCTGAGCAGGGGCATAAACACGGTGCCTGGGTGGTGTTGGGAGGACAGAGGTCACAGTGACTCTTCCAGTCACCTAGACACGGAGGAGAGACCAGAGCACAGCCTGGGGCCGCCTTGGGTTGAGGAGCTGAAAAGCCTGTGTTCGAATCAGTGATGTGGGCCCCTTCCATCCCCAGCGTGTTTGGGGGCGTGAGCTAACTGAGCTGTTTCTAACCCATGAAACGGGGATAATACAGTTCATCTCCTGATGCTGGTGACGAATTAAGTGTAGGACATCCGAAGGTGAGCCAGTTGTAACAGAAAGTAGAAGCGTGGTGGCCCGTCCAAGGGTTCTGGCGTGGTGAGTGGAGGGCAACTTAAACTCCAGGGACACATTTGCAGGCTGGGTGCCTCTGGACCAGCGTTCTCTGGGGCTATTTGCCCGCTGAAAAGGACATCGAGAGAGTCCCTAAAGAGTGGGAAAAGGGTACGACTGGATGACCACCTCTGCCCTGTAGTCTCCCACTTCCTGTGGGGCCACAGTGCCTCTGCCCCTCCAACTCATGACCAGTCAGAGCAGCCTCTTTTAGCTTCCACCACCAACCAATGTCACTCTATTTTCAACAGGATTTCCCAATACACACAGAGTCACTGTAACCTCTGTCCTCTCAACACCACCCAGATACCCTGTTTATGCCCCTGCTCAGAGGCTTTCCCCGGGCCTCTCCATTTCCCTTAGCCAGCCTCTCCAATACACACACGCTTGGCCCTATGCCCTTGCCTTCGAAGACGACAGTCCAGGAGGAGGGATGACTAAGGGCCGCAATTTCAGGATTGGGGGTAAGAAAATCAGAGAGCACTGGGCCTGGGATATTCATCGGGGCAGACTTCCTGGAGGAAGAGAAGTCTGAGTGTGGGTTAAAAGTATAAATAGGATCAGGGGAGATGGAAGGTCCAGATGGACTGTGGCTCAGAGGGGGCAGTCCCCTGATGCTCAGCATTCCTTCCCTCCCTTGTGAAATCATGTGTCCCTCCGAGCTCATCCTTCTTCCTCCCCACTTCCCCCACCCTCCCTTAGCCAGAACCTTTGTTTTCGGTTCCCCCAAGCACCACCCCTGAACCTTTTTGTGCTGGGACAAGCCGGGTCGTCATTCCTAAGCATGCCACCCCTCCTCCCTTTCCAGACCACCAGCAGGCTTGGGACTTGGTGTCCCAGGGTCTCCCTGATTCTACCACGGCCCTTCTACCGGTCTCTTCTCCATGCAGAGAGCACCTTTTAGAACGGCGGACACAGATCCGATCGTAGGCCTCCCCTCCTTACATTACAGCCCTCCGGAGGCTCCCCATCAGAGGACACTCTGCCTGCCATTCCTTTCTTTAACACAAGCTAAAATGTGCTGACCATATTCTCCCTCCCTCCCCCCCCCCCCCCCCCTCTCTCTCTTTCCAACACTTCCCCTGACTACCTAAACTGGTAGTCCAATACTGGGTCCATCCCCTTTACCCTTACTGTTCACTTGTTCCTGGTCAGTCTCTTCACTAGAAGGTAAAAGCACCGCAAAGTCCAGGAATCTTCTGTCTTATTCAGTGCATTCTTCCCAGACCCTAAAAGTGAGTGTCTGGCACGTGGAGGCTCAATATATATGTGAATAACTATTTAGGTGGTGATCAGCATTGGATCCCACCAGGATAAAAACAGGGGCTACAAAAGTGACAGATAACATTGCCTAAATCTATCAGCAATTCTGTAGGAAATCTCCAGAATGATGAATTGAGAGGTTCTACCCCCGCCCCCATTTGATCTTGTTTAGCCATCTCACTAATGCCGGATAAAATAAAAAAATACCAAAAACAAAACATGGAAATGGGAGACTGGGTGGGAGGTATGACAGAAAGTCATGTTCCATAGTTTGCAGTTCTAAAATTGTGAACAAAAATCCAGTTCCCATCTGGGTGAGTTTATGAACTGCTAGAACTGCCACCCGTGGTCAACTGAAAATGGCTGCACATTTTTGCTATTCTGCTCATCAAAATGTGTGGTCTGGCCCTCGCTGGTTTGGCTCAGTGGATGGAGCATCAGCCTGGGAACTGAAAGGTCCCAGGTTTGATTCCAGTCAAAGGCACATGCCCAGCTTGTGGGATCAATCCCCAGAAGGGGGCATGCTGGAGACAATCAATCAATGACTCATCGTTGATGTTTCTCTCTCTCCCTCTTCCTCTCTGGAATAAATAAAAAAAATTTTTTAAAGTGGCCGAAATTGGTTTGGCTCAGTGGATAGAGCGTCGGCCTGTGAACTGAAAGGTCCCAGGTTCGATTCCGGTCAAGGGCATGTATCCTGGTTGCGGGCACATCGGGGGTGGGGGTGGGGGGCCGAGATGTACAGGAGGTGGCTGATCAATGTCTCTCTCATCGATGTTTCTAACTCTCTATTCCTCTCTGTAAAAAAAAAAAAAAATTCAATAAAAATATATTTAAAAAATAATAATAATAAAATAAATAAAAAGTGATTCATGGATTCCATTCCAGAGCCTTGGTCAGGCAGCAGCCATGGAGGGAAACCCCAGGAGCTGATGTCAACCTCTCAAAGTGACTCAACAGCCCATGAAGCATGCGTGGAAACATCTTTTCCGTGCCCGAGACCGTATCTATCAACCAGATGGTTCTCCAGAAATAACTACCCATGGAATGCGGTGGAAAACAAAACCATTAAATGGGAAGGGAAGAGGGTAAATCCCCGGTAAGCTTCCAAGGAGCAGATTCTGCCACCCTCAGAGGTGTCCCCCCTAAGCCACTGTCTGTCCCACGCACTTTGGACAAACCAAAACTCCAGATGGGACCTGTCCGTGAGGCCCAGAGCGCTAATCTCTTCCATCACCACTGGCCCAACGGGATCCTGGGAAATGCTTCAACCTCCATGTTTTCTCAGGAAAAAGAAAGGGGCGTCCCTTTCTCCGGTAAACAAGAACCTTCACAAGTGACGGGATATCATGTCTCTTACGTTCAAGCTGCCCAGCTAGGAATGAGGCACTTCCTTGAAAAGACCGGATGATTTATGGCACCGGGTTTCAGATGGGAAGCAAACTAAATGTCCGTCCGTAGGGGACGGGCTAAATAACTGTTAAATAGATTACTGGGTACCCCCCATAAAAGACTGAGTGGCTCTGGACCTGTGGAATCACCTACAAAGTGGTTACGGAAAAAGCAAGGAGTGATGTACGTAGAATGCTACCGTTTGTGTATAGGGAAAAAATAGGTACAGGGAGTTCTTGCTAGCCAAAATCTACAGAGGGATGGACACCTAGGTGTGGGGCTTGGATATCAGAGAATGACTTTCCCGCCCAGCCGAGATGTGTTTGTGGAGTAACTTAGGGCTTCATCAAATGGCAAATACTTTGCTATTCCCTTTCACATTCCTAATATATTTGCTAAGATAAGCTACACGTTTATTTATACTAAATAAACAACAACACTAGATAAAAGCAAAATACGGTGTATATGAAACTATTAATCGTTACCTCTCACTTAGGATGACCAGCAATGTAACCTTCTTTAGTATTTTGTGACTTTCCATAGAGGGCATGCATGGTGGGCTTAAATGAAGCACAGGGCTCTCTCCCTGGAGGAGGCTCAGACCCAGAAGGAATTTAATGGCAAATGTTACATTTACTAGGATCAGACCCAAAGGCAGGTGGCTTTACCTATCCACGGGTTTCATCCTCCTCCCAGTCCGGAGGTAGCTGCGATTATCCTCGTTTTACAGAAGAAGATAGTGAGGCACGGACAGTAACGGGCACAAGTCCACCAATAGAAAGTGGCAGAATCCGCTCCAGGGTCCATGCAGAAACCATTAGGCTGGGCTGGCTCTCCTAACAGTAACACTCCCTCCCCCCACCACCTTGAAATAACTCACCTCTACCTCCATCTACCCGACTAGGGTTTTGTCATCTGTGGGTAGTAGGCATTTTTATCTGTGTGACAGCCATTCTGGCCAACGTCCTCCAATTACTGCGAACTCAACAACCCTCGATGGTTCCCCACGGCCTACTTCTAAGGTTGAGAATAAACTCGTTGAGCTGAACATGTCTGGCTTGAACAGCACATTTTCCCAGGGCACCATAACATGAACTTATTAGCATGCTAAAAACCTCTGGCCAAATGTTCTCATCTTATATTTTGGGCCTCTGCTCTGAAGGGCTTGCCTCTGAGGGCCCCACCCTCCTCCTATAGTTCTTAAGGAGCCTCTTACCCCCACACACACACCCCGATCCACGGCATGTATTCCAACCACTCATCTGGGCTCCTAATACCTCACATTTCTATACAACCCCCTCAGGCAGAACCCAGCAGTGGACACGTGGTGAGGCTGGAAAAACCTATTTATCTGCCTCCCGCCCCCCACCTCCCCCTCTGATCAGAGGGCAGGAACACAGCTCTCAATGTCCTTCTCCAGGATGTGCCCCCAGGGGCTCCAATTTAGGCCACAACACTGTCCCTGTCCCTAATTTCTTCACTCATGGCCCCACCATCCCAAAGGCTGCCCTCCTCCTCCCAGGGGATCTGCGATCAATTTAGTCCCAGGCTCAGAGCCAATCGTCTAATAGATGGGGATGGCAGCAGGTCCAATACAGAACCTTTGTTCTTTAGTAGAGGTTCCTACAAGCAGGCTCCAGCCAGAGGGTTGGGTCCAGCCACCCCCACCCTTCCACTGAAGAGCTTCTTGCAAGCAGGAAGTGGGCAGAAAAATTCCTTCTCCCCCGTGCTGCCTGGCTGATAAAATCAGCTTTCCCCTTTTCGCAATTCTGATTCAAGACCCTCCTTCCCATTGTCACCCTGAAATCCTTATGGTTCCCCCAAATTACATTTTCTGGCTGTCACCTCAGATTTAATTAGTGTAAACCAGAATTTCCCCATCCCTCTCAAAGGTGCCAGCTCCAGTTATCAGTACTCATTGGAATAAAAGGTGAAGATTTTAACACCAAGAGATTTTGGGAAAAAAACTTGTGTGTTTGAGTGAATTCCCTGAAGGAGGAAGGCATACCAATCAAAGTGGAATTCTGCATTTGCTTATTGTGGACTCAGCTCTTTCTGTTAATTGTATTCAGCCTTATTACTAATTGGAGTCATCTTATCACCAATAGTAATCCTCCAGGTAATTGTAAGCAGAAATTTAAATGTCAGGACCCACTTAGAGATTTTTTTTTTTAAGTCTGAGTGGGAGTGGGGAGGGAACGGAAAATCTAACATTATTTACCAAAAATAAACAAACTTTTCCCCATGGCCCCCAAGAAACATGGTCAAGAAGGTTTTAAAATGCAGGAGGTTGAACAGAGTGACATTTCCAGTCACGTTTTGGGAAAGGAAGCTTTTATAATGGCCCGTCAACAAAAGTGCTTAAAACACACACACACACACACACACACACACACACACACACAGAGATGATTGTTTTAAACATTCTTTCTTTAATTTTGTGTAGTTTGATAAATACTTTCTCTATTAAAACCTCTCCCCGCACTCGCACCTCAGGGACTTCTAATTTGATGGGGTTGGGTGGTGGGGGAGGAGAAATGACTTGAGATTTCGGGATTTGATCAATGCAACATGTTAGGGGCAGAGCGCAAGGTCAAAAGGAAATGATTAATCCCACAAGAGAAACAGGCAGGCGGATGGGGCAGGGAATGGCTTCCCTACAAAACCCCCACTAATAGGTCAACAGATAGGCGGGCCGGCCGGCTTTTCTCCCCTAACCCATTCTCAGGATTTCGTCTTCAAACACATTTTTTGAAATCCAAAGATCTTTAATCTACACCAGCTCGGGTTGTCCTCAGAGGTTATTTTTATTTGCCCATTAACATTCCGGGTGTTGCCAAAGGGGGTACACAGAAGCAAGCAGGAGGGGAGAATGACTCCAGTCATCTGGATGACTCCCGACCCTCTATGACAATTTCCATTACTAGAGGGGACCCGCTGATCATTAATGGAGATGGGGGATATTTTAGGCCTACTTAAAAGAAGTTACCAGTTAAGGGCATACACAATATCCCTTTGAAATAGCATGACATCAACACTCTGAAAGTACATAAACGGGTCAAATCACAAGAGGAGGGGGGAGGGGAACGCCTGACCCCCCCAAAAAAAATCCTTTGGAAAACCATTTTCCTCTTAGCTTTCCTCCCTCCCCAATGCCTCCTTCTTAGGGAACCACAGGCAAGAAATTTGCACGCCTAATGATGGATGCAAATTCCACCCTCTAGTCATCACTACATTCTCCAATACAAATCCCAGATTTGCCACGGGGCTGGCATTTAAACAAGCTCGGAGCGGCCTCAACACCTTTCTGCCCCATTACCTACCTCATCCCCCAAGAAGCAGATACAGAAGCCTTCAACGCCAGGGGTCTCGGCCACAGGGGCTCCAATGGGAAACCATCCAGGCTAGGGGGGCCTCCTCTGGTCCCCTTTTCTAAATGTATATGGTATACCAGAGGGACTACCTTGCTTTAAAAGTAACTGAAGACTTCCCCCCAAGAATGCTTTAACCCACCAAAATCTTTAAAAAAAAAAGCTAGGGGAAGCGACCCTCAATTTGTGGGTGCACACCTTTCTGGTCCCTGACTATTTTTTTTGTTTTTTAAGTTAAAATCACAGTCAACGCGCACTCCACACACCTCCACTTCCACCAGCCAAAGTAAGGGAAGGGGGAGGAGGCAGGTTTATCTGGTAAGACAGGCATGGGTCCACATAGAACGTGGGCCTCGAATGAAGGTGTTGGGAGGGTTGAGGGAACCACCATGCCAGGTTCATCCTCTAAGGCAGGTAACGAGGAACCAGCTCTGCCTTCCCCATGAAAAAAGGATGTTTAACCAAGACCTCATAGCTGCACCCCGCCACACACACACACACACACACACAATCCGGTTCCTTCTGACCTTGTCCATCCAAACGGGAGGCCCATTTTCTAACCCGCACGGTGTGTAAATTGCAGTTATCCTGCCCATCCCCCTAGCGCTATACTTAAGGGCTCCCCTCCCCCATGACCTCTCAGGGTTAGGGTCCCCAAGATCCATTTCCTAAAACAGGAAAAGTCCTTGAAAACTTTTTTTTAAGTAGAATCTTAACCCTTACCCACCCCCAGACACGATGGCTGCAGGGAGCGCACTAATTGGGTTTGGGGACAGGGATGCCACGCTGGGCAGCGACCCATCCCACTGCAGGGTGGTGATGGAGCCCCGGAAGGCTTTGCGGGGGCCTTCTGGGTTTTCTTTGCAAACTTGAGTCCCAGCTGCCTCTCCACGGGGTCCGAACCTCCACTTGGCTACTTACTGCCCCGGGTTCATTCAGCCATGACTGGGGGGCGAGGGGAAAGGCGGCCAAAAATGAAGAAGACACAGACGTTTAAACATTGTCTGACCACAGAAAAGTAACCTCGGACGTCATCTTGTTCACGAGCGAAGTGAAATATATTTTTGATCCTCATTTCCCAAAAGGAGCCGGAAAAGCAGCCAAAGAGAATGTGATGATGAGGCAGCCGACAATTAGCAAAAACCACCTCCTTGTTTCTTTGGAGGGGCCCTTCCAACAACCCCATGACCAGATGACTCAGGCCCCCATCCCTCCAGGGAATGGGGGATAGGAGACCAGCTGACTTCTGGAAAGACCGTGATAAGAGTTTATGGGCCAGATCTGGCGGAACGCCCTTGTCAGGATTCCTCTGCCTTACAGAGCAAGGCAGGGAGAGAGGCACCCTACCCCGGGGTGTGGGCCTGCCGAAACACACAGCTCAGCCTTGTGTGGAGGAATGCGCCTCTATCATTACGTCCCTTTTTAAAACAAGAGAGGAAACTAAGGCAGAGAGGGATGAACTAACTTTAACTCGCACAAGGTCACGTAGCGGGGAGTGGTGCTGTGCTCTCTGACACTCCGGTAGAAAGTACACCCAGGCCCATTACAGCTGACCCTTGAACCACACCCACGGGTTTCAGCTGCGCAGGGCCACCTACACATGGACATTTTAAAAAAAACAGGTCTAGTACTGTACGTGTATGTTCTCCTATGATTTTCTCAGGAACACTCTCTCCTCCTGCTTTGTGGTAAGAATACGGTATGGAATACACAGAACATACAAAATACACGTTACCGGGTAAGCTTCCTGGTCAACAGGTTGTTAAGCTTCGAAGGAGGTAAAAGTTATGCGTGGATCGGACTGCACGGGGACGGTCAGTGCCCGTAACCTCAGAGTCCAAGGCGCTTGTAAAATGTGTGCTCTCACCATTAAGAAGAACGGAGCCCCCTGGAGAGCAGCCCAGGTCAAAACGCAGAGGCCAGCCAAAGCCCGTTTGGCTCAGTGGATGGAGCACCGGCCTGCGGCCTGAGAGGTCCCAGGTTCGATTCCGGTCAGGGGCAGGTACCTTGGTTGCAGGCACATCTCCAGTGTGGGGCGTGCAGGAGGCGGCTTATCCATGTCTCTCTCAACGATGTTTCTAACTCTCTATCCCTCTCCCTTCTTCTCGGTAAAAAAAAATCAATAAATGTTAAAAAAAAACAACACATAAAAAACGCAGAGGCCAGAGCAGGAGAGGGCAGACCTCTTGGGCAGCCAGCACATTGATCTGTCACAGGAGGAAGGGGCTGCCTTCGACACGGCGCAACGCGGAGCCCGGCGATACACCCCGTATGCTGGTGCAGGGAGTCGGGTGCGGAGCTGACCGCCTCCCCTGTATCTGTAAAAAGCACAACCAAAGGAACCATAGGGCACCGATGGTGGAAACGGGAAGTATGGTCCAGGTCACGTGACTGGTCCGCAATTTTAATACAGAAACCTCCTGAAAGACCCTGCCGGGCTCGATGCTCTCCCAGGGCTGGGCCAGGGAACGTTATTCACCCACGATGGGCACAGCTGGTTTATCACCTCCCATTCCGCTCAACCATCTAGCGCCCCCAGCTTCGAGGCAGAGTTCGCTTGTGTCTGTGCGTAACCCCCAACAGCCAACTCCCGACACATGTGCTGGAGTGTGCAAAAAGGCACACCACTGCGTTCACACTGGCACTACCTGCTTTACAGGCAGGACTGGAAGAGGCTGAAGGGAGGAAAGGAAACAGGGAAGGAGGGAGGCTGCTGCCTGCAGTGGTAGCAGGAGCTGCTCAGCCAGGTGACGGCTCGGGACATCCTGGAACTCAATGAGAGCAGTTCGCCAGGGCTCCCCGAGGGATTCCTACCTCTGCGAGGTTTTGGGGGGTTAGTTCTGCATCAGGAGCAGGGTACGAGCCCATTATCTCCCACGTGTCACCCCGGACAGGGAATGGCAGCCCTGGCTTAACATTATTACACTCCTCCCTCCACAGCACAGCAGCAGCTGGGTTCATACAATCTTCAAGTCAAAGGGGTACTTGGGGGAGGTGAGTCCCCCTCTGAGAACTCCCCCCCCCTTTTCATCTGTCAAAGGCGGCTGGGGAGAAGGGGGGGTTAAGATTAATTCAAGGTGGCCTTTGCCACCGGGAGTTTAAATGAAATGATATCAAAGGACGTACAGGGGAGAAATAGTAAGTGTATTTACTGACTTTTTTACCCTTTCAAGGAAATATAGGGGTGATAAAAATAATATTGGGATATAGCGCACAGTGTTTTCTTAAACAAATTTCTAAAATCCCACCAGAGGATGTGCTTTTATTGGAGAGCGGGGGTGGGGGGGAGGAAGGGAGAGGGAGTGAAACATTGATGAGTTGCCTCCCAGAAGGTGCCCCCCATCTGGGGAATTGAACCTGAGACCCTTTGGCTGTATAGGACAAGGCTCCAACCAACTGAGCCACACTGGCCATGGCAAGCACACAATTCTCCAGGGTAGAATAAAATACTAGTGTAGCTCTGAAAGGATTGTTCCTTAACCAAAATGAATTCTACTCTAACCAAGCGGGTAAGGCCTGGGGTTTGGGTTGTTCATTTTGTTTTTGAGGGGCCACCATCATTCCCCCAATCAGAGGGATGCCTAGCTTGCCACCTTCCTAGGAGCTGCTCCCTGGCCCTCCCAAAGCTTCTCAGGGGCCAGGGGCTCCATGCCTTACAGTCAGGTGCCTGGAAGGCCTCCAGGTAGGTAGCTGCCCTACAGCTAACGGGTGATGCCAACTGGCAGCAAGACCAGCAGCCGAAGACCCGGCCCTGGGCAACTGTGTGGACCCAGAGAATTTGGCACCAGAGTCCAGGCCCAGAGCAGCTAACCTAGTTCCAGCTGCTTTTACGTGTGTGGAGCAGAGTTCTGCATGCAGTGACCGCAGGGAGTTTCGCTCCAATGCAGGCCCAATGCAACGCCTTGCCTTCATTTGCGTGTCTAAGTTGGATCTTCACCCCAGTGTCATTAAGGCTGGAGAACTTTGGGGCTATTTATTGCAGTAGTAGTATCTTAGAAACCTGATGTCCCTCTCACTGGACCCTCTTTTCATTTTTCTTAAAATAGATTTTATTGATTTTTTCTTACCGAGATAGAGAACTAGAAACATCGATGAGAGAGAAACATCAACCAACTGCCTCCTGCACAACAACTACTGGGGATGTGCCCATAACCACGGTACATACATGCCTTTGACCAGAATCAAACCTGGGACACCTTTCAGTCCGCAGGCCGATGCCCTAGCCACTAAGCTAAACTGTTTAGAGCATGGACCCTGTTTTCTTTTTCTTTTTTTAATATACTTTATTGATTTTTTACAGAAAGGAAGGGAAAGGGATAGAAAGTCAGAAACATCGATGAGAGAGAGACATCCATCAGCCGCCTCCTGCACGCTCCACACTGGAGATGTGGCTGCAACCAAGGTACACGGCCCCCCAACCAGAATCGAACCTGGGACCTTTCAGTCCGCAGGCTGATGCTCTATCCACTGAGCCAAACCGGTTCCGGCAAGAGCCTGGACCCTGTTTTCCAAGAAGGCTCAGAGGAAAGGGTGGCGACAAGTCTATCAAGTTTTGGCTTAAGGATGGAAAAACGCCAAATAATATTAAGTCGTATCTTATCAAGGGGTGCTTTTAAATCAGGGCATCTGGTGATAAACAAGTGTAACAACTCAGATGCATTCCCTTAAATAGGGTAAATGAAATAGATATTTAATGATGACCATGGGGGGGGGGGGAGTTAAACGCCAACATAAAAAAATAAAACTTCTTGGGACTCTGCAGTGACTTTAAATCCCCTCCCCGGGTACCATTTAAATCTATTTCTCAGAGGCCACCTTAGGTGCTTGTTGAAAATGCAAACTTGAGCCTCACCCGGTTTTTTGTTTTTTTTTTAAAGAATCTGAATCACAACGGGGTAGAGAGTCCCAAGGGCTACCAGCTCCTCCATCATTATTAACATGGTAAAGGCCGATGTAATAATGAACCAAGAAAACACCGGCAAGCTTATTACCAAAAATACTTCTGGCATAAAACACTTCTGCTAATCGTTTAGGACACTTGTTTTTGTTTTGTTTCACCTCCGGGCACCTTTTTAAAAATGCATTATCTGGAGTCATTTGCATAACATTAAACCCAGGGGGATTTAAGGAGCTCCTCCACAAAGGAGGCCCCCCCACCCCGGAGTGTTTCAAGGGCAGGGCCCAGCTTAACCCTTGCTTTCTGGGTCACCCCGGCACCCTCCCACCTTCCCAGAAAAGCAGGGACAAGAGTGTGCAGGGAGGTTCTAATGTGCCTTCCCAGAATGTTACTTGTCCTTGGCTGGGCTGGAACAGAAAACCCAGCGGGGCAGCCCACTTCCCGGGGATTAAACACAGTTAATTAAAACCCTGCAGAAGGGGAGGCGGGGTGGGAGGGGGGCGGAGGGATTAGGGAGAGGAGGGAGCTGCTAGCAGAGGTGATGCCTGCCCCAAGATTTCCTTCCCAGAGCTTAGCGCTTGCCACGACTCAACGTGCTGAGCACCCAGGGCCGGCCATCCATCCATCCATCTCACTGAGACAGATCCCAGTATGCCTTGGGAAAGGCCAAGAGTTGGGCATCCAGAAATGCTTTTTCATTAAAAAAAAAAAAATGAAATGAAATTAAGCTTAGCCCCAGCCAGTTTGGTTCAGTGGATAGAGCATCGGCCTGCAGACCAAAGAATCCCGGGTTCGATTCCAGTCAAGGACACATGCCTGAGTTGTGGGCTCGGTCCAATGTGTAGGAGGGCAGCTAATCAATGATTCCCTCTTATCGCTGATGTTCCTCTCTCTCTCTTCTGAAATAAATAAAAATATGTATATTTTTTAAAGTAAGCTTTAAACTCCAATGAAGGAAACAAAGGATACTGGGTAGGCAGAGTGTCCTCTAAAGTGCCATAATCACTCAAGCCATTCATTAGGGTCCCCTTCCTATTTCTCTCCCCACACTAACCCGCAGCAGCCCACATCTGGGGGACAGAAAGCAGAGGGTTCCCCAGGAGGGTGGGGTCCTGCCCCTCCCCTCCTGGATTCTCCTGCCATACCAATTCAGTCCCACCGTGTCCAACCTTGCCAAGAGGGTGTCTCCAAACCCAAACCGGGCTGGAGGGAACTGAGCCAGCAGGCCAGGTAACCCCACCGCGCTTCCCACCCCACCTCTCTCTCAATTACAGAAGACCGAGAGCATCCCCAAAGAAAAGCATCCGTTAAGCACCTAACTGCCCCGCGTCTGGGCAAAGATTCCTAGGGGCCTAGCCCCTGCCCTGGGAGAGGGTCATTTATGACCATTAGGGCCAGAGTGAGGCAGGCTCCCAGAGGCCCATAAAACTCCCAGGGAAGGAAGTGGGGATTAACCACTTCCTCCCACCCCTCAAGAAGGAGTTTCGAGCTCTACCAAATTGCAGAAGAGAGGGTTCCCTGGAGGGGGGTGCGGGGGGAGTCGGGTCAAAAGATCCTACACCTCTACCAGGGGACAGGACTAACGCTGGGGTTTCTCAACCGGCTTTGATTTTTACAGATGGGGCTTTGTAGTCCTGCTTGCCCCAGCAGCTCTGCAAGGCCCATTCTATAGCAAAGGCCTGCTCGCCGCTGCCCCTCGGCCACAGGTCTGGACTCTGTCCAGGGAGGGACAGAGCGTGCATGAGAATTACGTGTTTGTGTGACAAGTACTGCGCTGGCACACAATGGCTTGATTCTTCCACATACTCATCAGCCAGATGGATGGGATGGAGAACTGTCACTATTATGGGGCAGTTTACAACCCCCCTCCATCTTTTACTTCGTGTGGTGTGTTTTTTTTAATATTGAAATTGATTTCAGCCACTTTCCTACCCAAATCAAGTCAACGGCGAACAACTCGCAAAGAATGCCGAGTCCCACGCAGAAACAAGCCCGGGTCAGGAAAGGAAAAGCGTGTCAGGGAGGCTGCCCAGGCTGGGACCCGCAGTTTGGCCTCAAGCTTCCTGGCAGTCACAGCAAAAGGAGCAAGACTATAACAGTTATGTCATTGTCTAACCACCCCTGAGAGCGGTGGTTCTCAACCTTCCTAATGCCGCGACCCTTGAATACAGTTCCTCATGTGGTGACCCCCCAACCATGAAATTATTTTCGTTGCTACTTCCTAACTGTAATTTTGCTACTGTTCATGACTCGTAATGTAAATATCTGTGTTTTCCGATGGTCTTAGGCGACCCTGCTAGCAGTGGCTGTAGAGCCTAAGACCATCGGAAAACACACATATACGAGTCATGAAGAGTAGCAAAGTAATTTCATGGTTGGGGGTCACCACATGAGGAACTGTGTTGAAGGAGTATGGCCTTAGAAAGGTTAAGAACCACTGACTCAGAGAGCCAATCCTTTTTCCTGCCAGCAAATCCTACCTAGTGGTAAGTACCGCTCCTGGGCAGCCCAAACACACAGCTAGACACACACACAGATGTAACCCGCTCTCTGGGCTGCAGAAAGCCCTGCGAAACCCCTACAGGAACAAGATTTCTTGTGCCCAGAACCAAAGGAGGTGTGCATCCTAAAAACCCTCTTTTCCAGAAACCCCGGGAAGAAGATGAGGATGGGGCAGGGGAATGTGTCTTCATGAGACACGCCACCCCCGTAAACACACGGGCCTATGGGGCACTCTTGCTCCTTTCCCGGCTGGCATTCGGTCTCCAAGGTGAGCATCCATCTCCCCATCCCACTGTTAGTGAGGACACCCTCCCTTCCTTTACCAGAACCTAGTGATGGGGAGAAGGGGGAGGCAGGAGATAAGGGTTAGAGAACCAGAGGGGTCCTATTCCAGGTATAGTGTCCTGTGACAAATTGCTGTCACCTACCAGGAACCCTACAACAAAGGACTGTAGGACCCAAATGCAGAGTTATGGGCAGGGGTGGGGGAATGTCAGTCTCGATAGCTTTTACAGGACTGTCAGATTAGAATTACCATTAAAAACAACAACAGCACTTCCCGGTTAAAATGTCAGACAATTTTTAGTTTAAGTCTGCACCAAATACTCATGGGGCATAATCATACTTTAAAAAATTGTTTACTGTTTATGAACTGGGTGAGACGGAGGGGGAGAACTAAAGCTGGCAATACCGGTCAGAGGCTTCCTGCTGAATCCTGGGAGGGTGGGGGGTCTCAGTTAGGTGAGACCCCACAAATCCCGAACTTTAATAAGCATATTAAGCCAATGGATAGGAATAAGCACCCATCATCTTAGTGACCATTTTTAATGGGGGAGGGTTAGTGTGATGGCGCTTAAAACAAAATCTCGCTCTCCCGCCAGCCCAGGGGGTGGTGACTGAGATGGGAAGCCACCAGTCATGGCCAGCATGACCCCCATATCTCCCAGCTCCCAGCTGAGCCCTGAGGACTCCCCAGGAACAGGAGACAGAAGGCTTTCCAGGGTGCTCGCCACTCCAGCCTAGGCGATCAACATTCCAGGAGGCGGCCATTCCCGCCTTCAGGAGGAACAAAGAGCCCCGGGAGGAATTCCTGCTGCCCAAGCCTGGGGGGTGGGGTGGTATCCAAACAACACGGGGCAGAAAGAAGGGACGAACCCCCACCCCCTCACCCTGGAGCCCCTAAGAAGCCCATTCCCTCCGAGTCAGAGGAATGAGGAGGCCCAGGCTCGAGATCCTCCCGCGCGGAGGTAATAATTAAAAATCGGACCCTATCAATGTGGTGTGCAATTTGGGGGCCGAGTCTCTAACTGCAACGGAGTAAAGTTCGAGAGAGAGAGAAAATCTCTACAGGACACCAGGCAAACCTCTGAAAGTAATCATTAACTTTATCTGGAGGGTCTTCTTTGTCTTCATGCTACGTTCCTGGCCCTCTTACTGTAAAACCAGCGCAAACATTTTACTGTCTTTCCGAGCACAGAAGGCGGGTTTTGTTGGCTTGGGTTTGTTTTGTGGGTGGGTTTTTTTGTTGTTGTTTTGTTTTCAGCTGCAGCAGCTACATTAGCCCAGGAGATTATTTCAGGGAGGTCCCAACCCCAGGTCCCTTTGGCTGGAGACTTGGGCTTTCAAAGGCCTCTCAGTCAAGAAGTGAGGGGACAGGCTTGCTCACCTACAACTCAAGGCTGTCTTTGGCTCGGGGGTGGGTGGGCAGAGGTGCTTCCCTAGTGATGAGGTGACTCCAGGGGTGAAAAGCACCCGCCTCATCCCCAACCAAAGGTTGCCACGGGGCCCAGCCGCTCCCCAGCGCCTGTTTGCGTTGACTCGTAAACACGGGTGGGGCATTTGCTTTGCAGATAAAGCTCTAATCTGCCCGCGAGGTGGGTCCTCAGTGAAGTGCTTTCCTCAGAGGCTCTCCCCCCGCCACCCCAGTCTTTCTTCCTGAAGCACCACTAGAGATCCTCTCTCTCCCCATACACCCCCCCGAAACGGTTTTAGGCTTTCATGCCTGGGCGCCGGTTCTCACCACCTCCAACCCTGACTCGGTTTCCAGCTCGGCAGCCCGCTATTTCGTTCAGTGGCCCCAGCTCCCACCCAGGCCCGTGGACACGAAGAAGCAAAGAGCTGACCTGGGGGGTGGGAAGTGGAGAGACCAAACGCTGAACCCTGATAGTGTGGCGCCCTCCCCCACCCCCCACACCAAAGCTCCATGATCAACCTTTAGTTCTAACCTGAGGTCTCTGCAGCTCTGCCCACAGGAAACTGCCGAAAACCTAGGGTGAGGTTCTCAGGCTTGGGGGGAAGGGGGGTCACACGTCAATCAGCGAAAGGCCGTTCTGAAGGACATCTACAATGGTTGGTCCAATGCAAGGAACTCCCCCACCCCAAAGAGGCATTTCTCCCCCCCAACCCCCCCATATATTTACATTTTCTAACAAACTTAAAACCAAAATGTCTCTGAAAGAGTCTTCGGAACGGAAGCCACCAAGCTGTCAACTCCAAGGGACCCGGCAGGCCCGGGAAGCTATGTATGGATTTTCTCAGAAGGGCTCGCCACCACGGGCCTGGACTCCCAAGGGGGCCCCCAAGGCAAGACAGCTTTAGCTCCCCCATCCTCACACCCCGGGAAGAACCCAGGAAAAGCCGGCACCCTGTCGCTAGAACGTCAATACCACGTAGACCATGTTGGGAGCTTGCATTTCTTTTTCTTCAAGCACAGAATGAAAATTAACACTTTTTGCATGTACTACTTCATTCAGCACAGGGCACCCCAGTTGCCCCTAATTCTAGTTCCCTTTATCGTGATGTAAGGGTCCCCGGAGGCAATCTCTGTCCTAGTCCTTTGTGCCCCCAAACACCCGGAGAGAGCCCGGGAGAGCCAGGCACCGGCCGATGCTCCTGGGGAAGTGTGTGGATGGAACGGAATTCTCTTCCACATTTTCCCAGCAATCCTTGAGGAATTTGCCTCCCAGCAGGCCTCTGCTCACTAGAAAACAATGTGCCCTGGCCATTTGCATTGTGGCCCTGGGACAGCAAATGTGGAGAGAGAGAGAAAAAAAAAAAAAAAAACCACGAGAAATCTGGGGCCTTCATAACCGAGGCTGGAATGTCTCCCAGGTGAAGATTTTAGGGGGTTTCATAACTATCCTTGAAGCAGCAAAAACCCACGACCCCAGACATGGCAACTTCCCATCGTTTAAAAAAAAAAGACCTCATTTACATCCCAAACCCCAGAGTTTCCGTAGAGCCTCTCAAAATCCAAGACCAGCGTAGGAGGCCAAATTCTCCAGATCAGCACTACAAGGAACCACAGCAAAGGAGCTTTCTGGGATGCTAGAAACGTTGTCTTGTTTATGGTGGCAATGGCGTGTGTGTGTGTATAATATAAATTTGGCAGAACTCAACAAAATAGGTGCTGACCATGAGTGTCTCTGACTGTGCCTACGCTATAAACCTCAACACAGATGATGTGTATATTCGCCATGCCAGGCTGTGGCCAGATTCATTTAAAGCAAGAGTTAAACACCAGATCCTCCTTATCTGTATAATTTGACCTTACACATAGCTTTCTACTTTTATTCCCATTTATTTATCTGCCCCTCCCTTTATTATTATTATGATGTAGGATATATTTTTATTGATTTCAGAGAGGAAAGGAGAGGGAGAGAGAGGCACATCAATAACGACGAGAGAATAATTGACCTGCTGCCTTCTGCCTGCCCCCTACAGGGGATCGAATCCACAACCTGTCCCTCCCTTTTTCTGAAGAGGAAAATTAGTTTTACACCCTAAAAAGCAACGAAAGGATGTGCCAGAGTCATTCTTTAAGTAACAAAGCAAAAGGAAGAACTACAGCTGCAGGATACAAATATATTTCAAAACTTTATCATCATCAGTGTGTACATGATTAAATGAGAGCCATAAAACTAATGTGACATAGGAAATAGGACCAATGATACAGTCCAAAGTATTAACAGTAGTTACACCCAAGGAATGAACATAGCAAGTTATGTTTTTTTTTAACTACTTAGCATTCGACTGTGGTACAATGACTATTATTCTCTTGAAATTTAAAAATCCAAAGAAGATGAAAATTGAGGGGAGAAAGGGCAGATTATATATATATATATATATATATATATATATATGAGCAGCAGTAATTGGTGTACAGCAGGCAGCAGTGCAACACGTGCTGAAGGATGGACTGGTGTGCAATCGGCCTAGACCAATCAATATAAGCATCACTGCTGATCTGTTGAGGATAACTGGACATCTGCAGAGAATCTATTTCCTTAACAGCTTCCAAGTATTGAGATTTTTTTTTCCAGAGATCACTGGTATATGTCCATAAAGCAACATGCATTCAACTGGATTGCCAGTTGACACCCACTGGGTAAAGGCCTTAATAAGCCCAACTCCTCTCCCCCGGCCATCAGTTATATTCAGAACTGTTTCCCAGAAATGTGTGAGACTCGAGAAAAAGGGGAAATGAGACCATTCACCAGCAGTTAGGGCATTAGGTTGATCATTTGCTCTAAATAAAATTAAGACACAGCTTCATATGATACACCAAGAATAGATTCTAAAACGGGATTCAAGACTCAAGATAGAGAGAAAGTGAATGATCAGGAGGGATTGAGCAAAAGAGAGAGAGAGAGAGGAGGGAAGGGAGGGAGCAAAGGAGGGGGAGAAAGAGAGAACTCATGGACATGGGCAAGAGTGTGGTAATTTGGGGCGGAGGGGAGGCAGGCAGGGTTGGGTAGAAGTGGTAGAAGAGGGCTCAGAGGAGATAAAAAGTGATGGGAAAGTAAAATAATTTTTTTTTTAATGGTGATCACCGACCACACTGAAACCCGGAATGTTGACTGAGTTAAAGGAAATTGAGGCAAGCCACAGACTCTGAGAAATCCTTTGCAACAAGACAGCTAGTTCTTAGTATCCTATTTACCCTACAAATTGATTAAAGAAAAAAAAAAACAGGAGAGATAGGCCCAGGAACCAAGGCAATGCAGGGAGGAAACCCAAATGGCCAATAAACATATGAAAGGACGCCCACCTAGCCACAATCACGGAAATGCAAAGTAAAACAACAGGACCGAGGCATTTGAGCCATTTTTCTCCTTTAAATTGATGGCAGCAAGGATGGGTGGGGTGGGAGGAAATGTGGCTGGTAGGAGGCAAGCTCTCAGGAGCAAAATTAACATTTCAAATGCATCTCTCCAGCTTCCTAGCAATTCCCTGGCTGGGGGTGGAGAGGGATCTTCCCTCCAGGAGTGTAACAGGGACAAGGAGACCTGAGGGATGGTGGCAGTAGCCAAATGTTGAGAAAATCCAAATGAGGGAGCAGCTAAATAAATCCCACAGCATGAACACCAAGCTCGGAGCAGGAATGACCAGCAAGCAAGTCAGAACAGGGAAACGTCCGTGTTTTTAAGACTATTTCTTATACATCAGCGTCATCCCAATAAACCTAATTTTTAAAGAAGAGATCATTCAATTTTTTAAATGACTATATTTTTGTGTATGTGTGTGTGAGAGAGAGAGATTGTTAAGGTTTTAATAGGAAATGCACAAACCCAGATCATAAAATTAATTTTGTTTTGTTGTTGTTTTTTAGGATCATATAATTTGGAAAGAAGTAGGGCTGGGGTAAACATTTTTTTTTTTTACAGGTAACCCAAAGATATATTTATGTATTGCATAATGATAGCAGGTTGAGAGCTAACTGGTCCAGGTTACTTGGCTGCGAATACAAGGTAGCCCTGAGAAAAATCTCATTTTTTTTCCATTCTCCCAGCAACTACAAGCTGAGGATGGTGAAGGAAGAAATAAAAGGCCAAATAAATACAGTCATAAGCACATACATATTTAGAAAAAATTTCAACCCCAAATGACAAGGGCCTGTGAAGTCAAACCTAAAAACCTCATGTCAATTAAAAAAAAAAACACACAAAACACCTTAAATGTTGTTAAAAGAACACAAATTTAATATAAAAATTGTTACCTCATACCTACCCCCCACCCCATTAACCCCTGTCAAGTGTTTGCAAATCTTTAGTTTTTAGTAAGCACTCATTCTTTTGGTTCCTTTTTTGTTGTTGTGTGTGTGGGCAAACCTGTGTGTGAACCCTCCTCACACAGTGACAGCATTTGCAAGTGCTGCCTGCAAAGTGAAGGCACTGCAGGTCCTGGCAGGCAGGACAGGGACCTACCTCTAAGATGGTTTTTAGCCCACCTCCTCCTCATCTGCATAATTTGATCTTACACGTGGCTTTCTAATTTTATCCCGATTTATTTATCTGCCCCTCCCCCCCCCTTTTTTTTTTGGTGGAAAAGAAGAAAATTGGTTTTGCATCCTATAAAGCAAACAAAGGGAACTTGGAAAAAAAATTTATGGGGCTGGAAAAAATGAACACTAATGAACTAGGCAGGATTTGTCATAAAATTCAGCCAAATTCTGTGCTCAGGTGGTACGGCAGATGCTAAACAATCAACAGAGGAAAAAACATTCTAATACTCTGCTGAAAACCAAATGGGAACACCAGCCCTCCTTTTAAAAGAGGGAAATGTTTGTTCTCAGTTATTCTGCATTAGAGGTAATAATGTTCCGTCTGAGATGCCTAAATACAGGTAGTGCCTCTCTGTGTGTATTTGCGTGTTATTAACATTTGTGTATAATGAACAATCAACACACATTTAGTTACCCATAGCCAACAGTATAGAAAGATGCTACAGATGAGAAACACGTAATAATGTCAGCTTTCAGGCACTGAGTAGCATCTATTTATTGCACAATACACTTGAGGACGAAAAAGGTTTAAAAAAAAAAGTGGTAAGTCCCAAAGGTTGTCCAGAAATAACCATTATATATCTCTTGCCTAGGAGAGGATTTTTGCTACCCTTCCTAAACGGCTTGCCATTTATCACCATAAATAAACGCTAACACAAAACCCTTTCCTCCCTGAACTAACCCTTCAGATTAAAAGTGGAGAAACTCAAACCTTCCTCTATCCACACTAATCTTTGCCAAGACTCCCTTCAAATCTCCAGGTAACCGGGTTGGGTCCACAGCGAACCAGAGCCCATGTGATAATTTCAAAAAAAAAAATCGAATTAAATCGGTGAAATAAAACTTCCTGTTGGAATATCCCTCTACCTCCCTGAAAGCTAAGATAATGCTAACAACAAAAACCGAAGGAGAGCACACACCAAAGGGAGACGATGATTAAAATAAAGAGGGGGACCTGCAGATGCTTCCCCGACCCCCTGCAGCACAGGCCCCAAAAGTCCGTTCCTTCCTTTTACATTTCTTCACTTACATGTATACAGGGGGCACATGGCAACATCTTCATCAGGAAATACGTCGCTTGATTTTCAAACCAAAATAAGTCAGCCTGGGGCTGGCTAAATGAGAATGTTATCCACACCAAGGAGACTCGTGAGGAAAAGGAGGCTCAAGGTGACACAGGGTGTGTGTTGGGTCAAAACAGGGAGACTCCAAAGCATGAGTCAGCGACCACCACTGCACAAGGTGAGGCACCCATTGCAGGTATTAAAACAGACATTCACAATTTCAACAACAAACAAAAACAGGAAACACCAATGTCCCTCAATGGGGGAATGTGCTAACTTTGGTCCTTGCACACAATGGAAAACTACTCAGCAATAAAAAGGGGGAACTACTGATACTCCAACAGGAATGGCTCTTGAATGCATATGGCAATTGAAAAAACAAAAAAACGAGAAAGATGTGAGCACTGTCACTCCAACAGGGATGGCTCTTGAATGCATATGGCA